>BQNB010173085.1:0-13396 GCA_026074375.1 Tanacetum coccineum
TAGTACCTTTGGATTTATCCAAGGATACTAAACCTTACATCAAGCTAAGGAGTTTAAGATCTGTTCATTAGGATCAACATTTTGGTATGTTGTTTGAGTGATAAAAATTATCTTTTTAAATCCTTTTCTGATTCTTGAAAACACTGATTATTTTGAATGACAACATTTTCACCAATAAAAATAAGATTTCTCTTATTTTATAAAATAAATGCACTGACACATACACTTATTTCATAGAAAGCACGGGTTGTGTAGCAAAGTATACACAAGCCTTTACATGATCATAAAGTAGATCATGCCCGAGAAACTAAATTCCCGTTAGGAGGTCAAGTTTTCTTTTTGACAAAAATCTAGCCTTTAAGATGAGGATCAGGTTGCAGTCTGAAATATCTGCAAGCCAATGACATGTTTTGAAATTTTTTATGAAATTCTGCTTGAACTTTATTTACAGCTCAGTGTCATTATTAAATGACATTTCTAAAGCCGTAAAGATTATCAATTTCAGAAGACATGTCATGAAAAACATATTTTTGGTATTTTTTGATTTTGTATTTTTGTATTTTTCTTTTTGTGAAGTTTTATAAAATGAAATATCTTTTTGGGTTTTTATATATTTTTTTATATTAACATAGGATACATGAAGAGGTACCACCATCACTTTTCAGTTTCTTCTGCCAGACTCTTAAGTGTTTTTGAAGACATGTTTTTCATCCCAAGCTTGTTGATTAGGAATTCAAATCTTTCCCTTGCCAACGCCTTAGTGAAGATGTCTACTAACTGATACTTAGTCCGGACGAAGTAAAGCTCAACCACACCATTTTTGACTTGTTCTTTGATAAAGTGATAACGAACATCAATATGCTTCGATCTTGAGTGTTGGACATTGTTACAACAAAGAGCAATAACACTCTTGTTATCACAGTACAGATGGATTTTGTTGAATCAAATCCATAATCTGTCAGTTGTAATCTCATCCAGAGGATTTGAGCA
The DNA here is from genome assembly GCA_026074375.1 of Tanacetum coccineum. Lineage (NCBI taxonomy): Eukaryota > Viridiplantae > Streptophyta > Magnoliopsida > Asterales > Asteraceae > Tanacetum > Tanacetum coccineum. The sequence continues at coordinate 991 of BQNB010173085.1, forward strand.
CAACATCTAGATAAGACAATGTATTCTGCCTCAGTACTAGAGATAGCAATTGATGTGTCTTGCGACTACTAGTTTTAAATTTATAACACGAATTATTGGATAAAGCTAAGAACATACGGGCAAGTATGACCCTTCTGTATGTAGCTAGTTTTGGTTGGTAAGCCGAGTCCGTTCACTAGGATTTGGGTGTTTTCGACAGTGAATAATCTATGTATCAAATAACACGAAAGTGGTAAAAAGGTTGTCACATCCCAAATTACCATATAAGTAACAACTAACACGAAAATGATGATTATGCGAATTCGACGAGAAAGAAATCAATATAATTAAAACTACTTGTTTGGAACTAGTATTCATATCAATGGAGTGTTGGAGATTCGGGTAGAACTTAAGCAATATCACACAAAATCAAGATCATACAATTACAATCAATTGGTCATATCATGGAATTGCATATATCACAGTTTAGATTAACGAACCCTTTCGACCTATGATCATTATTATAAACTGATTCATTACAAGCAATTTGTGAGAAATATGATTTTACCGATTTGTTCAATCGATCCATTTCGACCTATACTCTAGATTAAACCTTTATGAATCCATTTAACTTGTATATTCATGGTTGTCAATCATGAAATACCAAACATATACGCGTGCTAATATTTGGAACAAACCATAACAAGAAATCCTTTTGACCTATAGATCCGGTTATGATTTACCAATAAGTTATTTATACACATATCAATTTAACCAAACTCATAAGAAAAATCATAAGTCAATATTGCAAAATGCCAAACACTTCATATCCATGTCTACATTATTCCAAACAAGTAAAACAAAACTACTCCATAATAATATTAATCAAATACCAAGATCTAACATGAATAATAGAATTCAACATCTTAAAAGTAATAAAGGTTTACCAACAGTAGCAATTACAATAGGTAAAGAAAGGATTTAGAGCAAACCTTAAGCCTCCAATCAACAATACGCTTCCTACCAAGCTGGAAAATTATACCAAACACCTTCTTTGATGTTATTGAGTATTCTTCTAAGATTGGAAGAGGTTTTTAGCCTTTTGGAAGTAATAAAGATGTTGGAAATTCCTTTTTTTGGAGAAGAGGGTAAATTTCCATACGAAAACTAAGCCATGAGGCTTGTATTTATAGTGCAAATGAACCCTTAGCCACCAAGTATGAAACTTGGGGCCAAAGATTCATGAAGGTTCTAGAATTTTAAGTTATTAGGGTGATATGATCGGACTTGAGGCTTTATGGAATTTAAAATGGTGTATTAATGAAACTTGGAGACGTTAGCGCAAATGAGCCAGGCAGCTAAATGCTTTGCCTGCCGGTTCCTTTTCATCATTTTGCCCGCGAGGCTCCTCAATGAGCCTTGAGGCTTCTCTTCACGTCCAATACTTGTTTTTGCATTTTTGTTGATTTCTTCTTCCCAATTGCTTCCCTCTTGGTTGGGTTGACTTATACAACTTATATTTCATCAAAACACTTGTCCCTAGATCGCGATTGGTCTTCTAAACTCGTCTTTACTTGGCGGGAATTCTTCAAAAACACATATTTTTACGTTTTTTCCTTCTTTCCTCGTTTTCTTCTATCTTGGCTAGCTAAGAACACATAAATCTAACTTTGCATAATATTAGTAATAAAAGTTCGTTAATTAGCCAAATAACTTATATAAAATCACAAATAACTCTCCTAAAAACATACTCAATTTGAGCGTTATCAAATTCTTACACACTTTAACTTTGCTTGCCTCAAGAAAATCTAGAATTAAAGAAAATAAAATCCACATGGTGCACAAGAATGATTAGAAAAAACGCGATTCAAATCTACCAAGTATGAGTACGAGATAAGATTCATTGTTTTAAGCTTTTGGTGAAAAAACGAGATGTTTGACAATACCCAAAGGTTTTCATGCTTGATAAACACTTCTAAGCACCTCACGAAAAAGGAATGAAGTATAATTCACTCAACACTCATTTATTTATTTAGGTGGTGGAGTATATAAGAGAAATCACACTCATAGCTCGGTCGTTACAAAATTTATTACCATAGGCTTGTACAAGAAATAGAACTCCATCGACATGGCGTGAGCACCAAGTGTACACATCTAAAGAGGGCTTTTATTGGGTTGTAATGTTTAGGCTTCGGGTTAATAAGGGGTATGGATAAGGTACGGGATTCTTTATGAGAAGGTGTATCACGACAATTTAAGTTAAAAGTCTAAGTCCTAATGTTGCTAGTTACCGAACAAACTGCAAACCCAAAAATGATTATAGTTACAAACTTTATTCAATCACATATCGATCACCATATATATGTATATCATGTCTTAGCACATTGGTTAATCGATATCTCAAATATACTTTATCTTCCTTCATCTTCATAATATATAGCACATTGGCTATAATTGTCATCATACATATTTTTTTTCTTTTTTTCGATGACTTGTTCTTTTTTTTTCTTTTTTTTACATTCATTTTTTCATACATCTAACTCCTCCACACTTTGTATAAGCATACACCATAAAAAATACAAAACATAAAGCTGCGCATCTCCATTTTTGTCGGAATGGCACACACAAATAACAAAGTGTGGCATAACTACTAATCATAAAAAACAATCCACATTCTAAGCAACTAGCAACCAACTGTTTAGACTTCGACAAAGGGTTAGGCTAAGGTTTAAAGTTAAATATTTTTTACTTTTTTTAGTGGATGTAACAAAACGAAAATATTGGCTCGACATGTGTTCTAAAGGTATCTAGCACTAAAAGTGAGTGCTAACAAAAGGGTTAATATGGATGGTTAGCTACTCAGTGTAACTAGCTAAAAATAAAGATGAAAATTGAAGGCCATTTGGTTTAAAATCCTAAGGTTTCCTCTTTGTCACACGAATACACTTATATCACACGAATGTGATCTTACTACGGTCTGGTAATGATTTACAAGCACAAGTTCTAGAATAAACAAAATCACCGACACACTCATAGCAAAAAGATCTAAGCATAAAAGATGTATGCTATATAAAATAGGCTCAAATCCTTACAAATTTAGTGGAAACGGGCTATAAATGCGCTAGCAAATGTCATCGATCCTAGAATAGATTTGCAATATTAACGGGGACACATCTCAAATCTTTCAAAATTTATCGTATTTCCCCAGTAGATTGATCCACTTATTCTAATATATTGTCCTAAAGGCGTGAAAACAACTAGACACAAGGGCAAACAAGTATATAAAAATTTTAAAATTAGCCTAAAAATATGAAAATTTAAAAATCAGTCTCATTTTCCCTATTTACTCCCCCACACTTATGTTAATCATTGCCCTCAATGCTACAAAATGAGTCAAAGTATAAAATAGGAAAATAAGAGTAAGAGAAAACGAGACAACCGGGCATAAGAAATCACGATCGATCTCCATATGGTATATGTTACGCAAAAGCTAGAATAAGCTTGTGAGATCAATCGATTTCGCCTCTAAGCATCCTCATCCATCATTACCTGCTACAATTATTCAAACAAAACAAAACAAAACACAAGGTGCACACAATAATATATATTAAACACTATGAGCATGTAACACCCCCACACTTAAGGTTTGACAAGTTGAAAAACAATTTTTGTAAATGGTGTACATATTTATTCAAAACAGAAATTAAAACAAACAAACAATTAAAAAGCTCGGGTTGCCTCCCGAGAAGCGCTTAATTTATTAATGAGTCATTAGCTAGACTCTTCCCTCGGTTGTTAGGATTCTTTAATGATACGGTTCAAATGGGGAATTTGAGTTGGGTGGCATTGATGGTGATAAACATCTTTGTTGTAAGAAACTATTTTTTCGTTGAACTTCTATTCTTTATTAGGTTCCTTTAACATACCCTTGTCATTCTTCTCCTTCTCTGTCATCCTTCTAGTTCCAACGCCATCAAATGATTTTAACTCTTCGTCACCAACATGATTCAGCAATACATCGTCTGCAAACGTCTTCACATTCGTGTATGGGATATGCACGGTGCTATCCTTAAGAAAAGGTGATACGGTTGGAGAGTTAGAATTGATTGGGTTCGGGTTTGGCATGGTTAGAATAGGTTGAGTCTCATCCTCCTCGATAAGTTTAACATCAATTAAACAACTAATTCGGGCGATCTAGACCCAGAACGCTTGATTAAAATCACAAACCAATTGAACCAAGATCAAACAATCATCATAAAACTATAAAATCAAGAAAAATTAAAACCCTAAGTTATTTTCATGATTAAACCTAATCCATCATGCTTAGATTTACAAGAATTAAAAATAAAAACTAGTATTAAACAAAGAATTAGAAAATACCTTAAACCCTAAAAAATCTCTTCTCTTTTTTTCTCTCTGGAACGGTCTAGCAATAAGGGGGAGGGTTATGGGATTTGTTTTGTATTTATAGGCCCCCAATTAATTATAGATAATATCTAATTAGAGTTTGTTTCCTTTTAAAACTCTTTGGTTTTCTATTCTTTCCCCTTATCCGCTAAAATTTGTTTTTACTAATCATCTATAAAAAATATTTTTTTTATTTTATTTATTAATTTACTTAAATATTTGCTTTACCTTAAGTTTTATAAAACCTAAGCTTATTTGCACATACCTTTTTGCTTAAAACGCAATTTACTAGACTTTTAAAAATAATTAACTTTTCCAAAAATTACTTTTATTTCTCAGTTTCACTTTTTAAAAAATAAAAGTTTTCCCAAAACTCTCATATTTAACAAACTCATTTCTTTCACAAATGGACACACTTCCATTTTAATCCATCACCTAACATCCACATAATTAACCAAAATCCAATCTCTCAAAATACCCAATCAATTGTCATTATCACTATAAGTGATAAAATGAAATTTCCTCCATCAAATAACTCATTTCTCTTAACTTAACCTCTTAAAACCTAAACTATCTTAAATTACAAACACAAAAAACGGTATATACGTATAAATACTTACACAATTAACGCGAAACCGCTTCATCAATCACCAAAACATTTCCGTGTCACCAAAAGTGAACGAAATGCACTTTATAAAAAATTCAACATAAATCCAATCCCAATGAGACGATCGCATCACAATAGGATTGATTATCAATCTCACATATCCACACAAAACACATATAAACACGTATAAACACATAACCATACATTAGTCAACATACATTTGGTCAACACTACGGTTTGAAACAACACCTCATCAAGTCATGGTTGTCACAATTACCCCACCTTGAGAAAATCTCGTCCCGAGATTTAACTACTCGAGGCATTAGCACTATCGACAAACAACGGAGGACACTTAAACCTCATTTGATCCTTGCGTTCCTAAATAAGCTCAGAACCACGCTTCAAATCCTACGAACTTTCACTAATGCTATCATACTACGCTTTTACTCATAACCTCTCGGTCCACAACATCATCGGTTCCTTGACAAAACAAAGAGACCTTGTCAACCTTTAACCTCGACTAACTTCCAAATCCGAATCCAACTGTCCAATTAGACTTTGCTTACCCCACAAGGGTTCAATTAGCAACATAACAACAACCCCAAATGAAAAGAAGCATCCCACTACATGAACCTCGCTCGTCATCGAGAAAACTCATCAAAACCCTTAAGTTGTTGTAACAACGTGTTTTATATCTTAACCTCGCAACTCATCAAACAAGAACTGTCTTGAAATTAAGATATAAGATGTTACAAAGCTCAACGTATCTAAAGAATCCACGCAAATTCAGGTTTACTCAAACTTTCAGCACCTCCCAATCCAATTTCCGATACTCAGCTCATAAGACAGAAATTCTCAACCGAACTATAGGCCCAATCCATCCAAGGATCTCAAATGGTCCTACATAACTCGGTTCTAACTTGTCTTTCTTTCCAAACGTACTACACCTCTCCAAGGTGAGACCTTCAACCACCCATAACCTACCAGCATTAATTCAAAAGTTTCCCACTACTACCAAGCTAACTCTTTCGACAATTTGGCTGCCTCAAGCCTTTCCTGTATTACCACTATCTTGTTGGTTGTTTCTTGTACCAAATTCGATCCATTCAACTCACTCTCTCCAGTTACGGCCCATAAAACGGTAACCTACATTCCTTTCCATACCATGCTTCAAATGAAGCACATCCATACTCGAATGATAATCCCCACCTTAGGGAAAAACTCATCTCACGAAAGTGAGTATTCCAATTACCTCTAAAATCTATCATACTTGTCCTAAGCATAGCTAGGAATGGGGTGACTTAGTCAGTCCATTGACTACACCTAAATCGCATTATATCCACTACTCACACTTGCTAACTTGACAACAATATCCTTAGTTATCATTTCCCACTTCTACTCGGGTAACTCAGGTTGTAGCAACAATCTTGAATACACTTGATACTCAACCATCGATTAGTTAACCTAAAACCACACAACATCGTATCCGCTCCAAAATGGATAGAATACTTTGTCGTATACGCCTCTTCAATAGCCAAGGTCCTTACATCTCTCCAAATGGAGGTCCGAACCTTGTCTAACCAATATGAACCACTCTCCATCTCTTTTCACACTCGTTGGTCCAAGCCACGCAACATCTTATGTTGACGCGTTCTTTGCTTTGGACATCTTATCTTATGCCACCAACATCCTTTTCTCAAACCTAGATCGGATCGTCGTACATCTATCTCGAACTCATTCTTGGCTTCACTCCTTCTTCCTACTCCACGGTACAACATCTACATTTGCCTTTCCCAGGTGGTACTTGGGCTCAAAATCAAACTCACTAAATAACATCCATCCATCATCTTTGCCTCATGTTCAATCCTTCTGATTGAAAGTGTGTTGGAGACATTCATGATCCGTATAGATTACTCTCCATGTCTCGTTCACTTAATGCCTCTAGCATTATAAGGAAAAACCTACCACGTTAGTCATGCAATCCTTCATAAGAACCTTCAGTTATCGTGACGTACAAGCAATCACCTTCTCCCTTTTTCCCAGCATGCTATCAAATCCTTGCTTTGCGCCATAATATACTACGAAATCGTCTGCTCCTTCCGGCAATGCCAAGATCGGCTCATTAGTGGTTTGATTCCTTCTACATCTAGATAGCTTCCTCTTTGCTCTACTTCCACGTTGTTGGAAAACTTTACGTACATCTTCTCTTCCTTTAGTGACTCGATGATCATCTTTGCGTGTGACTCGTACTCCTCTTTAGACTTCGGGTCGGTTTAAAATATCGTCTGTATATATATATGTTAACTAGTTTGTCTATATATGGCCATGCACACCCGGCTCATTAACTCCATGAAAACCGCTGGTGCATTGGTTAACCCAAAAGGCATAGCCGTAAACTTCAACGTGTCCATTACGCATCCTAAAAAAACAGTCTTGGCTATGTCATCCCCGTGCACCCTCCATTGGTGACATCATGATATGTGTGAAAACACATATCTGTTTTATATCAAAATAAACCTTAAAAAGACAAAATTATGCTTAAAATGCTTGAATATCGCTTGTTTTGTCTTTGTGATTGTGTAGGTACGAATAAAGCAAAAATCAAAAGAAAACGGTCAAAACCGGACAAACACGGACACGAGAATGGAAGAGCATGCAAAAAGCCAGGAGAAAGCTATCAAAAGTCAAAAGAGGTCAACTCAAGTCAACTTGGTCAACCAAAGTCAAGGTCACAAGAAGACAAAAATCTCAAAAATTTCCAATTCAGTCCCTCATCTTATCCCAAATTACAAAAGTAGTCCCTAAATACCTAAAATTAGTTAACACCCGTTAACTAATAAGCCCTAAACAAAACAACCAGTTAATTTTTTTTATAACAAATCCAAAACCAAGCCCGGGCCCAAATCCCTTATAACCCGGCCCAAACCCAAGTCAACCTCGGGTCAACACAAATCAAACGCACCCTTATAAGTTAAAAAAGGGGCGGGAGAAACAGTTTTATTGTTCATCTCCTTCCCTAATTACCCATGGTCAAAAACAAAGGGCAATTCACAATTAAGGGCTAGAAAGGGCAATTCAAGTGTCAAAGTACACCCTGGCAGAGGAAAACGTCACCCAAGCAATCTTATTGGTCGAGCCCTAATGAAGAATCACACGTGGATCATGAAAGAAACACAAGGAATGATGGGATTTGTACTAATTGTACTCACAAAGGAAGCACACAAGCTGTCACATCACGGATTGCCACGCTGGCAATCCGTGTGACAAGAATCTAATCCAACGGTGATTAAGGAACATCCAATGATTGAAAGAATGAAGGGCAGTGATTGATTGGAGCGTGTAACAGACCTGTGCCTAGAAGCTTCTCCAACGGGCTATATAAAGCCTCACTCCTCACACACAAGGGCATCTTTTTACCTAGATTTTTAGCTTTTAGATTTTTAGTTTATTTAGCTTAAGCTTTTAAGTTTTAAGTCAATGTAATTTTCATTTAAACTTTTGTAATTTTCTTTTCAAGTAATGTAATCAAGCCTTTTTAGTTAATGAAATTTGAGTTTTCTTTAATAAATTTGTCAAAAGCTCTCTATAAGCTCTAGTGATAGTGTACGGACCAATAAGCTCTTATAAGCTCTCACAAGTCTATAAGCTTGTGATTGAGCTCAATTCAGTCTTTAATTCACTTAAACCTTAAAATCAGCTTAATACTTTGATTATTGGACTCTTAAGCTTATGGAAGGGAAGCTAGCAAGGGATGAGCTTCCAAGGACTTTTACTGGCTTATCTTTAATAAGCCAGAGCTAGTAGACAAGCTCTTTGAGCAATTTATGCCTTTGTTTAGCTAAGGTTTATGTAAGTTTCTTATTTCCATTTCTGTCTTAGATTACTAGCTTAATAGTTGCTTATTTCTGCTTATTATTAGTTTAACTGTGCTTATCTATATGTTTTTATGCTTGTTAAGTAGCTTTCATTATATGTTTTTGATTTTTATAGAATAGATATTAGATTTCTCATATTTGCTCTTTAAATATGTCATAAGCTAAAAAATTCATAGCATAATTATAATCTCTTTAATTATGGCTTATCTAGTTGTTAGTATAAGCTTATAAGGTCTGTCATAAGTTGTTTGTTACCTGGTATTCAAGTTTAGATAGCTAGATTTCAAATTCATAAGCTAAAATGAAAACTGTCTTAGTTAAAGGGGTGTTTGGATTAATGAAGTTTGACCTTAATAAGTCAAAATAGTTTGTGTTTCAATTTGGTCAGCTTCATTTTCATAATTAAATAAGTTTTTAAAAGGTTTGAATCATTAGTTTAGGTTTAAGAAAAATTTGAGGCTTAATCTCTTTTTTCCTGCACCAGGGGAATTTTCTCTTTCCTTTGCTTGTTAAAAATTTGATCCAAGCCTCATTGAGCTTGGATCTTGTTTGTATTGAGTTTAAACACACTCATTAAGAGTGGCTAGTGCAGGATTGACATACTTGGTCACCTGCAATATTGGTTTTGCCTTTTTGCCATTTGCATCAGATAGACACCACTGCAGTCTTAAACTGCAGTGGTTTTTTTTATCAAAATTAGGATAGCTTATTTAGTGTTTAGCTTTTAAAAATCAGTAGGGTTATAGTTAACATATAGGTTAGTAGATTAAAGTTTGTTTTTCACATTTTAGCTTATTTCATAGGGAATTCAGCTTTTAAAGTTCATAATAAAACTTTTAAAAGACCAAAAACAGTAGTAACTAATATTTAGCTTTTCAATTTAGTTTTCTAGCTTTTAGGAGGTGTTTTTATGGTTTGGCTTCATAGAATGCTAGTAGGTTGATAAGATTCCAAAAGCTTAGGGTATGCTTTAGCTTATTGTGCATTTTAGCTTAAGTTGTTTTTAAGCTTTTAGTGCTTAATTATGAGTTAGCTTTTTAGATCATCAAATTAAGTTGGCCTATAGTGTTCTTAGCTTAGGTATCTTTTCAAATTTGATTGCTAGGTATCATAAGCTATCTAGAACAGCTTTTAGTTTCAAAATTGAGCTTAATTTAAGTAGTGTGCAAGCTTTTAAGTGAAAAGTAGCTTTTAGGCTTTTAAAAGCTCACTTTCTGAAAACAGCTTATTAAAAAGCTTTTTGAGAGCTTATTTTTGAGTTTTTGCTTATATTGCTTTTATTAAAGTTGCTTATCTTTAGGTGCTTAACAACTTTTCTTTTTTTAAGTTTTTTATAAAAATAAAAAAAAGGGGAAGTGGAAGTCGGGGCTGAGCAAGACTCGAACCCCCGACCTCAACACCTCAACCCTTTTATAAACACACACACCACACTCTCTACCGTTGTGCCCTTGGGTCTTTTTCATAAGACTCTCTCACAATCTATTTCTTATACTCATTTTTCCTTTATAAGCCTAATAAGCTGTTAAAGCTTATTTCGTGGCTTATTCAATAAGCTGTGCCATCGGGCTTATTTTATCTAGGATTTAATTAGTTTAAGCTGTTTTCTGTAATTTTTCTAGAATTTTTATAGTTCGTTTAGTATTTTTAAACATTTATTTTCATTTAAAACTTTAAAAAATCATAAAAAATAGAAAATTAATCAAAAAAAAATAAATCTTTTTTAGAAAAATTTCTTTTATCCTAAAGTTCATAGGAAAATTAGTTTTGTTTTCGTAGAGTCTAATTTGCAAAATTTTGATTTTTAAAGAACGGGATTTGTCCTCGTTCTCGTTTTTCGTGTTTTAACGCTCATTTCAACTTCGTTTTTGTTCTAGTTTTCTTTAAACTTACTTTTTAGTCAAATAGAGGTCATTTAAAAAGAAAATATTAAGCTATGTTTATTTTTAGTAATTTAGGGTTTTTGACCTCCGTTTAAAGGTCCCGTTTTGCGTTTTTAGTTAAATTTTGATTTCCCGTTATTTGTCTTCTTACTTAATTGTTAGAATTTGTTAATTTTAATTTTAAAAAGAGTAGATAATCAAATCATCCTTTGTTTCCAAATCAAATCATTGTCCAAACATCAAACGTGGATTCAATTTCATAAATCGTTGGGGAAACGACTTGGGAATCATACTTCCCGGTTAATATACATATTATATTATATTATATTATATATATTTTGAAGAATTTACTTTTCACCTTTGTCCTCAAGGGTAAATTGGTAATTTTCCATCATATTATATATTTTATATTTTTACGTGTGTTAGATTCTACGAATCAGGATGCCTAAACAGGTTTGTCTTTGTTGGAATGTCCATGTAGTGTGAGAATTCATGCATAAAATACTATATGCTATTAGGAAGTTATTCCTGCCACATGAAGTCAAATTAGTAGCGTAAGAGACGAATCGTCGATACGTATGGCCATGTGTAATGACAAAGTCTGTATCATATGTATGGCCAATCTCGATCTGCTGAGATAAAGTGATCCTTTAACGTAACCCTCCTGGCCCGGATAAAGTGATCATTTTCACCAAGGTCTGATATTAAATCTGATGCCAATAAACTTGCTCATTTAGTAGAATATTCTCATTGCATCATGGGATCATTATTGCATATTCATTATATTTGTAATTTGGGTGTTCATGTGCTGTTAAAACCCATAATCTGTCAAACCAAAGTAGTTTCGCTAGAATAATAGATTAGATGTTGACATGAATCATTGACGTATATATAATCTGTGATAGAATGATGCACGGCTGAGGATACCACCATGTTAGTGATGCTTCACATACAACAGACTTTGGTTTTGAGCTTTGATTAGTATAGGGGTGTTTAGAGTTCAAAACTTCATGAACGTGATACTTACATTATTGGTCATTGAGAAAATTGCTCTTTAATAATGGAAGTACAAATTTACTTTTCCATTCATATCCATCTTAATAATTGCAAAACTTCGGTAACTTATAAACTTGAAAGACATGAAATGAAAGTAACAAAATAATGTTATTTATAGTAGTTTTTTTCTTTCTTACCTATATTCGACCTTTAAACCGCGACAAGAAAAGTTATGTTTAAGGTTAATTTCAACGATCTTACCATTCTTAACACGTTTGGCAATATTTCAAAAACCGACAATTCTCGACTTTGATAAGACTTAACTGTTGGTTTGGCCGTATAGGACATTAATGTTGTTGAGGCCCCGTTTGGACATGTATGATATATACACGTTACTATGATATTGTTAAAGTTGCATTGTATTTTTTATGCACATAGTCTAAGGTCTGATTGACTAGCACTTTTTGTTTGTTTAATGTCGAAGGCTTGAACTGTTTGATGTGGAGTATATAATTTGGCTTTGGAATTACCAAAGTGAAGCAGGCTTAGATATGATCCAATTTTTTCTCTTTTGTTTTGATGGTATTTTCTGTATTTGATGTGAATTGTCCTTGAAGCTCCTAATGGGTTTTTATTGTCTGTTATGCAGGATTAATCTTATC
>BQNB010173086.1:0-13395 GCA_026074375.1 Tanacetum coccineum
GTGATGGGATGCAGAGGGTGAGGACCCTCCGAGAAACAATATCCCCAGAATAAAGTTCAATAAATGAGAGGAGCTCGCGAGAGCTTATGTGATAGACGGCGGATTATGGTACTCTGTCATTAGTTCGAGGATGCATCAACTCCATTAGTTCAAGTGTGTAACAAGTCTGTTAGTTCCACGAACAGTTCGTGATCGCGAGGGTTAGCAACGGCAAAAGTAATAACTTAATAATGAGATAAGGTAGTTTCAAGCGATGCCTTAAGATGCTGCTGAGTGGCAAGTCACGATTGTGTTTCTAGACCCTTTTAACGGATTCTGGTGATTATCGAGTTCAGGTTCATACTCGTGTCATATCGGATACCATTAAGCCCACTCATTTACAATTCATTATTTGCATAAAGAAGCGTCCTAATTTATGTAAATAATGAATTGATAAACTTATGATTCGGTGATTTACAATTTATTTATTTAAATGAAGAGGCGTCCCAATCCTTTCATATAAATAGATTATAAATCATCCTACTTAATAATTCTCGGTGCAATACGCGTACTCTCATAACCTTCAAGATGGTTGACATGACGATGCATGTGTTCTCATAAGTATGGGACGAGTGATTTAAAACTCGTCTTCGGAGACTAGGAGTAAAAACTGCCAAGCGAGATCAACATAGAGTTCAAGATAGTTAATGAGCACTCGGTTAGAGTAAATAAGTAAAGGTCTCTATGAACGAATCAGCATAGCGATTATCATATCAATCTTCCTATTACAGTCTCGCCCATACAAGACTTGTAATACTTAAATTCATACATAATCCCATGTGAACAGAATTGTGACGGGCTTTGTTAACATAGCAATTATCATATCAATCCTCATATTACAAGTCCCGCCCATACAAGACTTGTAATACTTAGATTCATACATAATTCCATGTAAACAAAATTATGACGGTCTCCGTGTAATACAATATAGTATAAAGCTATGAAGAAAAATAATATCCTTAGAGACCATTGTTTAACTTACAATGTCTGAGAACGAAGTGAGACCATTGCGCAACTCACAATGTCTAAGAAGTAAGATGAGACCATTGTATAACTCACAATGTCTGACGAGTAGAATGAGACCATTGTGCAACCCACAATGTCTTAAAAATATTCTGGTATTTATATAATAACTCTTATATAAATAAGCGTACGATATACGCGAAAGGAATGCAAGCATATATATATTATATATATGTATGTCACGTAAGCACTTAATGCAGCACGTAATGTAAGCACATAAGCAAGTGCGTGTATGGCACTTTGAAAAATGGTTTGATGTGATGCTATATTTGTAAAAACGGATTATTGTCTAGGGTAAATATATGGCATACTAGTTTCTCTATAACAGTGCTCTGATACCAATCTGAACAACACAAAAATGGTGTCGACAGGCATGTTGTGTCCGGGGGGGTTACTTCATAATACACAGCGCTAGATACAAGAGAACGACCTCTAAATGTGTCGTTTGAAAAATAATCTCGTTGATTTCCTTGAAATTGATATAACATTTGTCCCATAATTGCATCACCATGAAAAAACTTGAATGTATAGACTCCAATGCACTTCAAGTAAGCCAAGTATCTATATCACCTGAGAAAAACATGCTTAAAACCGGGGTCAACATAAAGTTGATGAGTTCATTGGTTAGTATTAATTATGAAATGTAAGTTAATTTGGAATGTATTTGTCCACTGTGTCATCACAGTACCATGTAAAAATCCCAAAGATTTATAAAGAATGCACGACACATTTTATGTCACCAAAAGTACCAATCTTATCCCAAAGATTTATAAAGAATGCACGACACATTTTATGTCACCAAAAGTACCAATCTTATCCCAAAGATTTATAAAGAATGCATGATCAATTTAATGTCACCAAAATGTTTCAAGTATGTATTGCCACTTTATTCAAGGCACAGTAAATATCCATGTGAGTATAAAACAATGATTACAATTACTCTAAGTTCATGAAACCGATGCACTAATAAAACAGTAAGAATTCATGTATATTTGTTGGGGGCCCTGTAGTCCCAACCAATCGTAATCCGACATGTTATAACGTTCGTTTACCTAGTGATAGCTAATCACCCGAACGGGGATTGTCAATCCCGAATAGATCTATTTCATAACATGCGCGTAGACAACATGCTATAACGTTCGTTTGCCAAGTGATAGCTAATCACCCGAACGGGGATTATCAATCCCAAATAGATCTATTTTATAACATTCGCGCTCACCCTCCAAGTGATTTTCAGTTCATAAAGCTGTGACGTAGACTTATATATACCCATCACAGGTGTCCCCTCCAAGAATAGACCCGGGCAGTGATTTAAAGAATATATACTCCTGTTACCGGTGTCCCTTCCAAGAACACCCGGGCAGTAAAGTAAAAATGCGTACTCCCGTTACTGGTGTCCCCTCCAAGAACACCCGGGCAGTACCGTTTTTGTCATCAGTTCAATCCGCTTAAGCTAATCCGTAATCTATTTTCAAAAGTAAAATATGCATTCGTGACCAAAAATGAAGTCAAGTAATGTATCCCATAGCGAGCTATGTAAATGAGTATGTAAACCAATTTGTAAACAATCATGTAAATGCGTTTGTAAACAAGCATGTTCTCACCCCAAAAATATATATAAAACATGTAAAACGTGGGGCTATAAACTCACCTTGATGATGTAGAACGATTGACAGATAGGCATCTAATATGCAAAATACGAACGAAAGACGAAGCGGCTCGATCAAGAAGTTGCAGTTAATCTTAACGGCTAAGTCCCACTAGCCTAGGATAATGTATTTGGGCTTCCGATGAATGGTTACATCAACGGGACACGTTGATAAAAATTTAGATTTAAAGTTGTAATAGTTTGGTGGTTGGTTAAATAAATGAATCGAAAGATAAACTCAAAGTATGTAATATATTTTGTATATATTACATATAAAAAAAATAAACCATTATATAGCTCGTACCGTGAATTATATAATAATGTCAAACAATCCAAAGATTTTCGTGAAGTATATAATGCTTTGCAAGTATTATATAATAAGTGTGAGTAAATAATTTGAACCAATTAGTTTAACCCATTTTCTGAAATCACCGCTTAATTAAATAAAAAGTCCTTGTATAAACGTAATCGTACGTTTTAAGATTGCCAATGTAGTTAAACGATGTTTATAAAGCTTTTACCATAAGTATTATGTTATCTACTAGCTGACAATTATAAAATATAAAATAATATTTTATAAACTTATATTTCGTTTCTTCGACGGGTCGTGTCTAAAATAGTTGCCTCATTCTAAAAGTATAGTTTTCGTTCGTTGTCGGGTTATTGTATAGTTATATTTTAATATATCTTTAAAATATAACTTAGTCTCTTCTACCGGTTTCTAAAATAATAAAAGTTTTAGTAAAACATTAATAATTATATAAATTTATATAAATTTCGTCATGACTTTCCCGGTTATATAACGTTTCCCCATATTTATAAAACTTAACTTTTTCCCACTTTTCAACAAACCGCGTGTTTTAAATGTATATATACATTTAAATATATAAACTAAACAAAGTAATAATTTATCATATTTATTTAACCATTAAACCACCCAATATATCCGGTTTTTATATTGATCAAATTCTTATGATATATTTATTGGTCGATTCTTTTATAAACCAAACGAAACCTTATGTCGTGATTCTGCTATTCCAAACGCACCCTACGGTTTTTCTGCTAAACCAAACAAACAAACCCATTTGTTGTCTTCTCTAAACCCACATGCACCCTATGTCGTTTTCTGTCCAACCAAACGTGCCCTAGTTGTTTTTCTATAAAACCAAACGCACCCATTTCGGTGTTAAGAACAAAACCAACGCACCCTTTGTGGTGATAAACCAACCGCACCCCTTTCGGCTGTTTCGCAGCCAACCAAACACGCCATTTCGGCTGTCCCGAAACCAAAACGCACCCTACGTGGTGCTGTCAACAACCAAACGCACCCCTTGGGTGCGATACGAAACCCGAACGCACCCTATGGCTGAAAACAGCCCAAACCAAAACCAAACGCACCCCTAGTGCGAAATATCAAACCAAAACGCACCCTCGTGGTGCGATACAAAAACCAAGCTCAAACCACCACGAGCCGGCACCGCCATGGTGCGGCTGTGGCGGCGGCTGATCTGACCGAACACCACCTTATGGTGGTGGTCTCGGTGGCAACAACAACCAATCAACAACCGCCCTTGTGGTGGGTTTTTACCGACAACCAAATGTAGGCGAGTGACTATGGGGGTCGGATAGATAGGGCGATAAGAACCATTTTTGGTTTCGGCCGGAACGCTCGCCGGAAAAGTTTTACGGCGGTGGCGGCGTGGTGGTTGCCGGAATCCGGCGGTGGGAGCTCGCCGGAGAAGATGAGAGGGAGAGAGAGTATAGCATGTTTGTGTTTATATGTGAAAAAAATGAAATGAAAATGTTATAAAACTTTTATATATATTAAAAGTTTTTAATAAAAGTGTCAATTATAAATAACTTTGGGGTAATTTATGTAAATATCACCTAGGGACTAAAAGTGTAACCTGTGAGTGATATTTTGTAAAATAGTGGTTCGGGACTCGTTTGAGCCACTTATCGAACGATTCAAACTACGAAACTTGCGCCATTGTTTTCCAAATCATTTTTCTGATAAAAATGAGTATTTATTTGATAATATTTCATAAATATTTTTATAACATTTATAAAAATGTTCGTTATTTATTTGGTGAACCGGTTACGTCTCGTTCAAAAGTAAAAATAGAAATAACTTTTTAACCCGTATATTTGCATTATCAACAAACGTTACTGAATAAAATGGTGACTAATTTATTAAATATTTTTATTTAATAAAAAATATAAATTAATTAAAATTTAATTATTTTCTCGTTTCTAAATCTTGCGAGGGCATTTCAGTCACCTTCTGACTGTTTTCGGGTCTCGGTCAAAACTAAAAAGTTGTCAGGAATGTCGTTTTACATCAAATTGCTTTAGAGTTCGAATAAAGAAAACGTGATTTAGCTGCTCGTTTTTGATAAATCAACTTAGGAATAACATATATCTCTTTTAAATATGTTCTGAAAAATTACCGGTTACGCGGTAATCGCTTTTTACGAGACAATAAAAGACCAAAAGTCAAAAAGTCAAGTCAGACCCAAAAAGTCAAATGGTAAAATCGTCATTCGAAATTTCGAAAATTCTCGGATGTTACACGATATCTAGATTACTTGGTCCATATCACTAGATCCAGTTGAATGATAGGTCGCATACAAAAGCACGTAAACATGTATAAACTTATAAACATAAACAAGCAATCAACGATAAATTAAGCAATCTAGATAAACAATCCAAACATTCAGATCTTCATAATGATGGCTAATACCCAAAGGTATTAGCCTTCAAACTTCATAATCGATACAAAAGTAATAATTTAGCCAAGGTAAACTAACCACGTTAATAAATGATACCAAAAACTGAACAATTACAAGAGTATAGGAGATTACAAGTTGTTTCCTATGGAATTAATTACGTTACAAGACCTCTTCTGCTCTTCTTCTCCTCTGAAAATCAACTTTTATGGTTTAGGTATCAAAAATATGATTTAGCACACTCAAAACATATTTTTGAGTTTTCTATTTATAAGGTCTGGAAAAAGGTCAATACGGCATATCGAAAGTCTTTGATATGGCGTATTGGGGGTTTCTTGGAGTAGGGACCACGTTCGATATCTTCCAGAATATTTTATTTCCATAGCTTGAATACGGCGTATTGGTCATACCTGGATACATCGTATTGGATCTTGTTTCCTTCGTGGTCTTTTGTAAAGTGCAAGCACAGATACATCGTATCTTCTTTTATGGATACGGCGTATTGGTTTTTAGAACAGTAATCTTTAAATATCTTCGTTTAAGCTCCAGAATGTGTGCCTTTTTGCTAATCTTCACCAAGTACTCCATAATTACTGCAATTCTCAAATACAAATGATTAAGTAACAATTCTTTGCAATAATTATATAAAATGAGTTATTTTCATGGGATAAATGATGTTATAAAAGTGACGTTATTTGATGTCATAAGTACCGTACAAGTAATGCCTCCAAATCAAAGTCCAAAAACTACTACAACTAATTCCAAGTCGTGGGTCGTATAGTTTTCCTCGTGCATCTTTCATTGTTGGGAAGCTTACGCAATAACCTTTCCTGCTACATTAAAACTGCCCCGAAACCTTTCAGTGACGCATCGCAATACGCAACAAAATCTTCTGCTCCTTCGGGCAACGCTAAAATAGGCGCACTACACAGTTTCTGCTTTAACATTTGAAACGCTTATTCTTTTTCTTTACCCCATTCATATTTCTTGTTTTTCTGGGTTAGCTTGGTGAGAGGCTTGGAAATCAAAGAGAAACCTTTAATAAATCTCTGATAATAACCGGCCAACCCTAAGAACTGTCTCACCTCGGTTGGCTTTGTGGTGCTGCCTAATTTTTAATAGCTTCAATCTTCGCGGGGTCAACATGAACGCCTTTACTATCGATCATGTGACCGAGGAATTGAACGGAATCTAGCCAAAAGTCACATTTAGAAAAATTGGCGTACATTTTTTCCTTCTTGAGTAGTTGCAAGATAGTCTTTAGATGTTCTTCATGCTCATCCTTATTCTTTGAGTAAATCACGATATCGTCGATAAATGCAATCACAAAATTATCGAGATAAGGCTTACATACACGATTCATGAGGTCCATGAACACTGCCGATAAGTTGATCAAACCGAACGGCATCACTTAGAACTTGTAATGACCATACCGAGTCCAAATCACAGTGATTGGAATATCCTCCTCTCGAATACAAAGCTGATGATATCCGGATCCGAGATCGATCTTGGACTACACGCTTGAACCTTGGAGTTGGTCGAACAAGTCATCGATTCTTGGAAGAGGATAACGGTTCTTAATCGTCAGTTTGTTGAGCTCGTGGTAATTATACACATACAGAAGGTTCCATCCTTCTTCTTTACAAATTTCACCAGAGCTCCCCAAGGCGAAGAGCTCAGGCGGATGAATCCTTTCTCTGACAACTCTTGCAGTTGATCGAACAACTCCTTCATCTCGGATGGGGCTACACGGTACGGTGCACGGGCAACATGTGTAGCTCTAGGCACCAGATCAATTTTAAATTCTACTTGCCAAAGGGGTGGAAGCCCCGGTAAGTCATCAGGAAAAACTTCGGGAAAATCACGAATTACAGGCACGTCCTCTACGCGCTTCCCTGTCGGTTCCTTCTCTGTCACTTAAGCTAGAAACAAATGACATCCCCTCTCTATATATTTCCTCGCCTTGATACAGGATATTACCTTCAATTGAGACGCACTTCCATCACCCTTAACTACCAACCTCTTATTCTTATGTGGTATATGCACCACCTTCTTACCACAAACAATAACGGCATCCCACGCAACTAGCCAGTCCATTCTGATAATAACATCGAAGGTACCAAGTTCTATGGGCATGAGGTCGATTTCAAACAAATGATTTACTAAATTCAAAGTGCAACCTCTTAAAACGGTATTTGTACTAACCATTCTCCCGTCGGCTAATTCAACCTCGTAACTAGTATTTTGTCTAACCGGCTTAATATCTATTAAGTGACTAAAACTAGTGTTAACAAAACTCTTGTCTGACCCTGAATCAAACAATACCCTAGCATAACGGTTGTTGAGTAAGAACGTACCCGTCATAACATTTGGTCCTGGGTTTGTTCAGCATCTCTGATCGCTTAGGCTCAGCCCATAGCATTTCCACCCTGTTGATCAATTCTCTTCGGGCATCAATTCCCTGTGTGGCCTCTTTCCCCACACTCATAGCAGTTCACCATCGGTCGGGCGTTAGCACCAGTAGCCATGGCCTTACCTCTGTAATTCTTGGCCCTATGACCAACCTTTCTACAATTGTTACACATAGGTGGGCAACGACCAAAGTGACATGCCCCACAGCGATTACAGTCTGATCTGCCCCTCATTCTAGGTTGTGGTCATTGCCCTTGCATTACCCTACCTTCAATTGTTGTACTCGTGGTGGCGGGTGTTGTCACGGTAATTTCCGCGATTGTTGTTATTGTTCTGATTATTGTTGTTGCCACCCTGATTGTTTTCCCACCTTCTCTTATTGCCCTCAGAAACCCTTTTGGCCTTGGCCTGTAATTTTTTCTACATTAGAGTGTGGGCCATTCGGACGGCCTCATTCAGAGTGGTAGTGGTAGGTTTGGATGAGGTTGTCTCCCCTTTTACATTCTCGGGCAACCCATAGATATATGTCTTAATATTTTTCTTCTCACTCGGAACCGCTTCATGACATAACAATACCAACTCGTTGAATCTTTGGGTGTAAGCAGCAATGTTAGAATCCTTCACCCTCAAGTTTCACAACTCGATTTCCATCCTCTATTTCTCCTTAGATGGGCAAAATTCTTCCTTCATCATGGTTTTCATTTTAGCCCATGGCTTTCCATTTGCAACCTCAAGTCCTAAAGTGGCAACTTGAGAATTCCACTACATCAAGGCCTGGCCTTGAAGTGTAGCGGCAACAAACTTTACTTTATTCCTCTCAGTACATTCACTAATTCTAAATACACTCTCCATCTTCTCGAACCACCTGCACAACTCCACAGCTCCTTCATTTCCATGGAATATAGTAGGGTTGCATTTCATGAAACCAGTGAATGAACATTCATGAATAGGTGGTGCCCCACCTTGACCTCCAACATTTTCTCCTGATCTATCGGCCCCACCAGCATTTCCTCTAGTAGCACGGTCTTCAACAATAACTGCAGCTACTCTATCATCAATGAGCTTCTCAATAGCAGCTTGCGTCATCTTTTACAGTGGCATGGTTCTATCATAACACAGAGAAAACTCAATGAGTATTCATACAATGGTATAATCATAACATGTACAAACAATCAATTTACAAAAGAAATCACAACACATCAAGTAGTAATCAAAAGGTAGGCATTAGTCATTCATCACAAGAGATTTAGTACATGGTTGCATTGTTCTATAAAATATGACATGCGTCATTACAATCATTGATACTAATTCTACTAACCAACAAGTCCGATTTATGTTGGAAATTTAGTGCAATTGTGGGAATTGGATCATACTTGGAAATGGGTTTGAAGGTACGGAGTGTACACCCATCAGGTCACTGATTTTCCCTGACTCTTTTAGTGGTTTAATTAAATGGGTGGTTATTTGCCTATTTAAGTGGCAGATTTGACTGCATTAATTGACCATATTTAATTTGGTCATGAAATCATTAATTCCTAAATTATGAAGGATAATTATGAAAGAGATTAATTAGCCATTAATCTCTCATTAATTCAGTTATTAGGTTTTGAGTAAATCTCCTATAAATAGGGATCACTACTGCATGAAAAAACACACAGAAAACAAAAACACATAGAAACGCAGGATTCTTGATCTGTGCCTAGAATAAGAACAAACACTTGGTTTTATCCCAAGTATATATTCGTGTAACCCAGACATAGGGTCGAATAATCTTCTTTGGAAAGTGATTACACGACTTCAAGTGATATCCGGTAACCATCTTGGTAATTAGTTAGGCTATTGATTGTCTTCACCCTGATCTGGGATCTACTACAACCAACAATCAAAGAAGATTATTTTGTGATAATCAATGGATGCTGCTGCTATGAGTGTGGTGTATATGCTGACTACTCCTATTCCTGAAGATGGTGGTGATGATCCAACCGTGGAACAAGTCATGAAGAGGAATAAGTGGGATAATGATGACTACGTTTGTAGAGGTTTAATCCTTAAAGGTAAGTCTGATCTTTTATTTGATATTCAACAAATTGTTGAATCTAGAAAAGAACTATGGGATTCCTTAGAGGCCAAATATATGGCTAAAGATGCATCAAGTAAGAAGTTCTTTGTTAGTAATTTCATAAATTACAAAATAACTAATTCAAGACCAGTTATGGAACAACATAATGAACTTCTTGGTATACTTGGTAGATTTACACAACATAAGATGAACATGGATGAGGCTCTTCAGGTCTCTTGTATCATTGATAAACTCCCTCATTCTTGGAAAGATTTCAAGCATACCTTGAACCATAAGAAGGAAGAGTTAACTCTTGTTGAGTTGGGCAGTCATCTGCGCATTGAGGAGTCCCTCAGGGCGCAGGATAGTGACAAGCCAAAGGGAAACAATGTTGTTGGTCCATAGTAATTAGACGTGGTTGTGTAGCTCTTAGATTTAGTTCTGGAAAGATTGTTTCCTTGTTTAATGATTTGCATGTTTCTAATATTAGGAATAATTTGATTTCAAATGGTATTTTGAATAATTGTAGTTATAATCAAGTAATTGAAATCTGATAAATTTGTTTTGTCTAAACATGGTGTGTTTATTGGTTTTGTCTAAACATGATGTGTTTATTGGTTTTGGCTATATGTGTAATCAAATGTTTAGGCTTAATATTGTTAAATAATATTGGTAAATTAGCCTTTATGTTAACTTTTAAACTGAATGATTCAGTCATAAGGTATGTTAGATTGGGCAATGTCCACTTTAATAATAATATGCAAGATATGTCTAAGGACGGGTTAATCCTTATTTTGACATGGACACTAAGAAATGTAAAACTTTCATGTTAACCAAAATTACAAGAAACCATTTCAATATGTAAAACTTGAAACTAATGATTTTGGAGCTGATCTATAGTTGCCTATGTGATTTGCATGTTATTCCATCATTAGTAAATAAGAAATACTTTGTGACATTTATTGATGATGCTTCTAGGTTTTGCTATGTTTGTTTATTACATTCTAAGGATGAAGCATTAAATAAATTTAAAGTATTTGAAACTAAAGTTAAATTACAACAAGGGTCCTTGATCAAAAGATTCAAGACTGATAGGGGAGGTGAGTACATGGATACTCTGTAATTTTAGTCTCTTGGTATTATCTATGAAACGAGTGCCCCTTATACTCCACAACAAAATGGTATATCTAAAAGGAAAAATAGAGTACTGAAAGAAATGATTAATTCCATGTTGTCATACTCAACACTGAGTCAAGGGTTCTAGGGTGAAGCTATGTTAACAACTTGCTATTTATTAAATAGGGTTCCTAATAAAAGGAACATGATTACCCCTTATGATCTCTGGACTAAAAGGAAACCAAACCTTAACTACCTCAGGGTTTGGGGTTGTATGGCAATTGTAAGACTCCCTAATCCAAAGCTAAAAAGTTTGGGTGAAAGAGGCATTGAATGCATCTTTGTTGGATATGCTAAGCATTCGAAGGCTTTTAGGTTCTATGTCATTCAGCCTAATGATTCAGTTTTAATTAACTCTATAATTGAATTAAAGGATGCAATCTTTGATGAGAATGGATTCTCATTAGTCTCTAGACCAAGTCTCAGGATTCCTAATGGAACTGAAGACATTGGTGGTTCAGTGGTCCCTGAAGAGGCCACTAAAGAGGTTGTTCAGCAACCTGAACCTGAGCTTAGAAAAAACAAAAGGAATAGGACTCCAAAGGATTTTGGAACTGAATTTCAATTATACTTAATTGAAGGAACAAGGGATGAGGTCTCTGACCAACACTCTTATTGCTTTAATGTTGAGAATGATCCCAAGACATTTGATGAAGCAATAAAGTGGAAAGAAGCAATTAATGATGAGATGGACTCCTTCATGGGCAACAACACTTACGTGTTGGCTGATCTACCTCTAGGTTACAAACCTCTTGGTTGCAAATAGATCTTCAAAAGAAAACTAAAAGTAGATGGAACTATTGAAAAGTTCAAGGCAATGTTGGTCATTTAGGGCTTTAAACAAAAGTCGGGAATAGACTACTTTGATACTTATGCTCTAGTGGCTCGTATCAGTACCATAAGACTGCTGACTACTATGGTATCAATTCACAACCTGATTATTCATCAGATGGATATGAAGACAACTTTCTTTAATGGTGACTTGGAAGAGGATGTTTATATGAATCAACCTCAGGCTTCATCATGCCTGGCAATGAAAACAAGGTGTGTAAACTGATTAAGTATCAATATGGACTAAAGCAGGCACCTAAGCAATGGCATCCAAAGTTTGATGAAGTGGTTTTGTCTAATGGTTATTTACTTAACCAAGCTAAAAATTGTGTATATAGAAAATTTGATAAATTTAGTAAAGGAGTCATCATTTGTCTATATGTTGATGACATATTGATCTTTGGCTCTGACCAAGTTCAGGTTGACTTGACAAAGGAATTTTTGTCATCAAAGTTCTTTATGAAGGACATGGGGGAGACTGATGTTATTCTTGGTATAAGGATTAAACATGGAAGTAATGGAATAGCAATTTATTAGTCTTACTATATTGAGAAGGTACTAAAGAAATTCAATTACTTTGATTGCACGACAGTGAGTACTCCTATAGATACAAGTGAGAAGCTAATGCCCAATAATGGTCAGGCTGTATCTTAACTTGAGTATTCTAGGGTGATTTGTTGCTTAATGTATGCCATGACTTGTATAAGGCCTAACATTGCATTTGTTGTGGGTAAACTGAGCAGGTATACTAGTAATCCTGGTACTCAGCACTGCCAAGCAAGTCAGCGGGTACTAAAATACTTGAAGAAAACCATGGAATATAGATTGACATATACTGGTTATCCTTCATTGTTGGAAGGTTACACTGATGCAAGCTAGATCAGCAACAATGAGGATAATTCGTCTACAAGTGGCTGGGTATTCCTACTTGGGGGTGGTGTAATTTCTTGGGCTTCCAAGAAGCAAACTTGCATTACTGGTTCAACAATGGAATCTGAATTTGTGGCTCTAGCAGCTGCTGGTAAGGAAGCTGAATGGTTAAAAAAACTGCTCTTTGAGATTCCATTGTGGTCTAAACCTATAGCACCTATTTCTATTCGCTGTGATAATGCTGCTACATTGGCAAAGGCTTATAGCCAGATGTACAATGGAAAGTCTAGACACTTAGGTGTCAGGCATAGCATGATTCATGAGCTGATTACAAATGGGGTGATATCTATAGAGTTTGTGAGGTCTCAACAAAACTTAGCTGATCACTTGATGAAAAGATACTGGAAGCTCAAAGCAAAGCTTCCAAAAGCGTCAACGCTCCAGCATAAATGTTGAAAGGATTAGACAAACAACTTGAGAGAAAAGAAGATGGTGGATTATATCTTGCTGAACAAATTTGGGTACCAGCCTATGGCAATTTGAGAACTTTGATAATGAATGAAGCCCATACTACAAGGTATTCCGTACATCCTAGAGCAGACAAGATG
>BQNB010173087.1:0-13395 GCA_026074375.1 Tanacetum coccineum
ACATTGGGTAACTACTACCATATATAATTCTATATAGCTAATCACCATCTAATTGTTTTAGTGAAATCATATTTATAAAGCAAGTGTATCAAAATATGACATTTTTGTATTTCAAGTCCGTTTCTTGCGTTTCTTATGTCCACGCTTTCGTATTAAGACAATGTATCAAAATATGACATTTTTGTATTTCATGTCCTCTGAAGAATAGTGATTCTTACTGTTCATACTAGTTATAAACTTATTTTTATAACTTTAATTAACGTAAAACCCGTAAATGTCGTATTTTATTCGTTATAGCTCCGTTTTTAGCGATTCTTTCGAGTACGTCTTCGTTATTGAATGTTCTATCAATTTATTGATGTTTTCAAAATATATGTTTCTGTCATGAATAGTAAATTTTACTGTTCATATTATAAACTTTAATTATCGTAAACGTCGTATTTTATTCGTTTTAGCTCCGTTTTTAGTAATTCTTTTGAGCACGTTCTCGTAATTGAAAGTTATATTTATTTATGAGGTTTACAAAAATAAATTTTTCTGTCATGAACAGTAACTTTTATAAAAATAGTTTTATAAAAGTATTTTTATACATTTTAAGTATATAAACTCGCGTAATTCATAACTTCTTCGTTTTTAATTGAAAAATTATGTTTCTTATTGTTTTGGAATCCTAAAAATATATGTGATTTAATAAAACTACCAAACCTTCTGTTTGTAGAATTTTTGTAACAAGTTTTTATAAAAATTCTTTTATAACTCCGGTTATTATCGTAAAACTCGTAAACTACGTATCTTTTTCATTATTAATTACCTTTTTGGAATCATCATGAGGTGTACTATATTTATAAAACATGATAGGGCTGTCATAAAACACGAACCAAAATAGTTAAGTGAGCCTTGTCCTCAAGGCTTAAGACGCGGCACTTGATGATGGTGTGGTCTTTGTGAAGAGGTGTGGATGTTTCTTCCTGAATTGATCTTTGTGTTCCCATGTGAACTCAGGACCTCTCCTGGAGTTCCATCGAACCTTGACTAGTGGAATGCGGATTCACTTCAAAAGTTTAACTTCACGGTCCATGATTTCTACTGGCTCCTCGACAAATTAAAGCTTGTCATCAAAGTGAAGTCCATCCAACGGAACGGATAATGGTTTGTCGGCATGACACTTTTTCAAGTTGGATACATGAAATGTATTATGAACCCGGCTTAGCTCTTCAGGAAGCTCAAGCTTGTATGCAATGGATCCAACCTTTTCCAAAACCTTGAATGGTCCAACGTACCTAGGGTTCAACTTCCCCCGTTTGCCAAAACGTACGACCCCTTTCCAAGAGGAAAATTTAAGTATAACTTTATCCCCAACTTGAAACTCCATTGGCTTACGCTTTAGATCCACATAACTCTTTTATCGATCGCCAACATTTTGCATTCTCTGCTTGATTTGAACAATCTTCTCATTTGTTTCTTGCACTATTTCTGGACAAATGAGTTGAACTTCTCCAACCCCGGCCTAACAAACGGGTGAATGACACTTTTGACCGTAAAGTGATTCAAATGGTGTGGCCTTGATGCTAGCGTGATAGCTATTGTTATATGAGAACTCGACTAATGGAAAATGGTTAACCCAACCCTTTCCAAAGTCGATTGCACAAGCACGCAACATATCCTCAAGAGTTTAAATAGTCCTCTTGCTTTGTCCATCTATTTGTGGATGGTACGCAGTACTCATATCCAGACTAGTACCCAAAGCATTCTGAAGTGACCTCCAAAAATTTGATGCGAACCTAGGGTCACGATCACAAATAATCGAGAGAGGTATTTCATGCCTCGTTACCACCTCCTTTAGGTACATTATTGCAAGTTTATCCATTAGATCAGTCTCTCTCATCAGTTCAAAGATTGTGGACTTAGTGTGTCGGTCAACAATTAACCAAATAGTGTCGTAGCCTTGTGATGACTTAGGAAGCTTTATGACGAAATCCATAGTGATGTTGTACTACTTCCATTGAGGTATATCGAGTTGTACCAACAATCTTGATGGCCTTTGATGTTTTGCCTTGACCTTAGCATAGGTCAAACACTTGCTAACACAGGTGGCGATGTTTGCCTTCATATTAGGCCACCAATATAGCTTATTCATGTCTTGGTACATCTTATCAGAACCCAGATGAATAGAGTATTTTAACTTGTGGGACTCGTGCATGATCACAATCCTCAAATCGCCATAACATGGTAACCAACTCCTGCCATTAAAGCATAGAGTTCCATCTGCACGGGGTTCCAACTTTTTTGTTCTAAATTTCTCCGGATCCTTAGAATTATCAAGCAACATACCTCCAACATCTTCGTTCTTTATGTTCTCTGGTTTCCATGCTTCAGTCTGAGCATCCAGAATTTGTTTGGGGAGATTCAAACCTATAGTCATGAATGAGGCTTAAACCCTTAATGGTGTCTCTCATTCCTTCCTGCTCAAGGCATCAGCGACAATATTTGCTTTCCCTGGGTGATAACGAATCTCGCAATCATAATTACTAAGCAATTCTAACTAATGACGCTGCCTCATATTCATCTCCTTTTGATTAAGAATGTGTTGTAGACTCTTGTGATCCGTGAACATCATACACTTGGTTCCGTACAAATAGTGTCTCCAGAGTTTTAGAGAAAACACTACCGCTCCAAGTTTCAAATCATGAGTCGTATATTTCTTCTCATGAATTTTCAGTTGGCGTGATGCATAAGCAATTACCTTCTCTCTTTGCATCAACATAGTGCCCAAACCTTTGATCGAAGCATCGCAGTATACGATAAAATCTTCACTTCCTTCAAGTAAAGCCAGAATTGGTGCACTACACAACTTCTGCTTCAACAGTTGGAACGATGTTTCTTGTTTGTCATCCCACTCAAACGTGACCTTCTTCTGAGTGAGCTTGGTCATTGGTTTGGTAATCTTCGAAAATCCTTTGATGAATCTTCTATAATACCTAGCAAGACCTAAAAATTGACGAATCTCCATTGGTGACTTAGGAGATGCCCAATATTTAATAGATTCGATCTTGGTGGGGTCTACGTAACCAAATACGTATATAATAATATATATATAAATAAAATCTAAAATATTATATATATATATTAAATATTATATATATATATATATATATATATATATATATATATATATATAAGGATTAATCAATATCTATATATAGTAAGTATCCAAAATGTATTAAAGAAAATCGCTCTTAACCAAAGCAACTTCAAAAACCTCCAGGTCGTTTCCTTGACGAGGCGTGAATTGAACTTCTTGTTGAGGTTTGTGATCGGGATTTCGAATAGATTAAGATTTTTGAGTTTGGTTTTTATATCTACTCTAAAGAAATTAACAATTTAATACTAAATTTATTATAATTGAAATAATGCTAATATAATATCACTAAAAGATATATGAAATGGAAAATGCTTGCTAAGTGACATGAGATGTTCATTAAGTGCGGATTTAGGTTTAATAACGAATTAATATCCTTAGAATGTTTGTTTATTTTAGAAATTATTTCTTAAAAAAAATTAATTACTAGATGTGTTATTTGATTATTTTCTAGCTTTTGACCTTTAAACAATCAATTAACAAATCTAAATAATCCAAAAATTATTAATCATCTAAACCTTTTTATAATCCACACTCAAATTCCAAATCACTATATCACTTGACAAACACTAATTATCTACTCACTAGTCATGACAAAAATCAAATAAGCAAACATATTATAAAACGATGAATTAAATTTATTCTAATGAATGATAAAAGAGATCGAAAATGGTACCTAAATCGAAGAGCCTTAAAATAGAAACGAGGACTAATAACTTTTAAACTAATTAAACCCCACTGTTACTAATCTGCTACCATTTTACCATTTCTACAAACCAAACGCAGCTATCCAATTTCCAATACACTAGCTTGATCCATTCTTCAAATACTAATCCAAATATTTGGCCCAGTTTGTAAATCATAAACCGATACATATTCAAAAAAACTAAATACCAAAAAAACTAGAAAACTAAAAATTGAATACAAAAACTCGTATCTCCAAAAATAAGAGATGATGCATTTTTAGTTTGTTATTTCTCCCACAAACAAGGAAACACCATACAATATGCTCTAACCATTAATCCCACAAAAGCACTAAAAATAGCAAACCTGTAAAAATCTACACGATCGAACCATTAACACACGAACATCCCAAAATCACAAACAAATCCCAATTGATCGGAGTCGAAATATTACGAGTTTAAAATAACAAATACTCTCTTTTTTTATATATATATAAAGTTATATGGAAAGAAAATACAAAAAAAATGAACTTTTAATAAAGATTAAATATTTGAAAGATGATAGAGTGTTTGAAAGGCTTAAAAATAACTAAATAAAAACACTTAGTTAAGCATAAATATAAAAAACTTCAATGCATAAACTTCACTTTTTATTACTAAATCTTAAGAGTACAATGCTTGGAAGGGTAAATGACGATATTTAAAAGACAAAAAACATTAAATAAGCTGTAAATAAGCCATAAGCTGTCCTAAAAACTACATATTTTTGTGTGTGAATTACATCTCCTATTTATAGGGAAATGTTGTGAGGTAAATTAGTCAAGGTCTTCAATTCTTTCAATCATTCCATATTTGCATATGGAAAGCTTCCAATGATGGCCAAATCATCATTAAAACCGTGCCTTGACTTTGATTCTTTCCCTTTGACTGTAGACGCATTCAATGCGCCATTTTTGGCTTCGGTTTTCCACGCTCTTTCCAATCTCGTACTCGGTTTTGTCCTGTTTTTTTTGCCTTGCTTTTGTCTTTTTGTGGATATCAGTTACCTGCACATTCAATAACACAAAACAGGCATATTTGGCATTTTATGTCCATTTTTGGTTATTTAAGCTCGTTTTATTAAGGAAAAGGTATGCGTATTTAAGCACGTACCAAATCCTCTCATACTAAAGTATTGTTGTGTCCTCACGCAATGAAATAAATCAATGTTTAAAATACCAAAAATTTCAACCTCCTTAAATTAAATACCTTGAAAAGTAGCAAAGTGTAAAATTAAAAGGGATTAAGAAATTTCTAGTATTTTAAACACTCCCCGGTTTACCATTTTCTTCTTGCACACATTTTTTGGTTCTTATTTTCTACTACATACAACATGCTGGACTTTCATTATTGAACATAACTTTTAGGATCATTGAATAAGAAACACCTCAATCCTAAGGTGCCCTAAAAGGATAAATTCATCGTCCCTGCTTTTTCACTTATTCCCAAACTAAGCTTAAAAACGAGGTCATTGTTAATTACAAGTTGGGATGCTAATGCTACTCATATTTGCAATTTGTGTAAAACTTCTCCTCCCGACAGATATATATATTAAGGTGTGTGTGCTCAGTTCGAATTTTGACCATCCAACCCACATTTTAGATAGTTATAACCTTTCCAAGCTTCGCGTTTCGCTTTTGGATCAATGAATTCAAAGTGACATTGCCCTGTGTAAATGACTTACTTCGGCCAGATCCCAGCCTCGTACGCTAAGTGACCATCTTTGACACCTATCACAAAGAATAATTGTCAAGACTTTATGACTTAAGAATCCAACACCAAAAACTCCCGGTAATTCACTTGGCACGTTTATAACTCAAAGCAAGCTAATTCCTCCAAGATTAAGGCATTGTAGGTAAGTTAATTCTTTTAGAGTGACTTTCTTCTCGGAACCTTCCGACCTCATCGGTCAAGTGCCCAGGATTTTGACACCCCTCAGAGAATCCGGAACAGAATTAACAAAAACGTTTTGGTTGTCAAAAATTTAGGTATGGATTAACAAATTTAAGGCTCAAAGATGTTAAATTTTAGAAAAAGTCATTTTCTCTTTATTTATTAAGCGACTTATACTAGCAACATATTTTTCGCATCATTTTTTTTTTTGCAACATTTATATTTACACAGTGTACAGGGAAAATTTCTTTTAAGAAAATTAAAAACAATTTTGATCAAAAACTCTTATTTTATCAATTTATCGATAAAGCCATTTATTACTCTAAAAATGTTGATCTAAGGACTTTTTTAAGAAGTGATAAAACTCTAACTATGTCCCTTTCAAAAAAAGCAAGTATTATAAGCTTTTAGAAGCTACTGAGAGAAAAAGCCACAAATTACACTTTGAGCTTTTAAGATTTCCAACTAATCATTGCTTAGCATTCCAACTTATATTTAACTCTATCATTTCCTGTTCTTCACAAATTTAAAATCTTTAATAAAGAGATTCACTTGAATGCTTAGCCAAATAAAATTAAGCCTTTGCATTATTAAAGCATTTATGGTAACTTGGCAAAATCTTGGCCTTTAGAGCTGAGAATCGCAGGTTTTAAAAGCTTCTTGTATAAAAACTAGCAAAAGCTTATAACATTTATAAAGGTTAAGGAGAAGCCTAGAGCTCAACAACCACGTCAATCAAAAATTATTCTTATTCTCACCAGCGGAAAGTCAACATTGTGATAAACACTTATTTTATTTTTGCAAAATTTTTTAAATTTTGGCCTAAAATCACATTTTTTTTGTATTTTTTTGGTAAAACGGGGTTACGTGAAAGACATAGACAAATGCAAGTGGGATCAAATCGATAGATTCCCCCCTCATACTAGAACGACACATTGTCCTCAATGTGTGGGGGTTGCCAACCCCCTCATACTAATTTCAACGTATATTCCTAATATTAAAGGGAATCTCACGTAAATCTAAAGCCGTTTATTAATTATCAAGCGAGCGATGGAAACGTTTAGTCAATAAGATTCAAGGATATAGGATTTCTCCAAAAACAGCGTCGCTGTAGCAAAGGGATAAGAGCAGAGTTGAGGCGTGGAACCAAACCAACGAGCGCGAGAGTCTTCATAGTCTGGGGAATCCAGCCAATCATCACAGACAACAAAAACACAAAATTGGAAGAGGCGAGCCCCCTCACGTCAGACACTAATATAAAAAAGAAACAATACAGAAACACGGGTTGCCTCCCGAGAAGAGCTTATTGATAAGTGTAGAATACACATATCCATTTATGCCTAAAAAGACCCAATTAAACCCAAAACAGATCAAAAAGGCAAAAATATGCTTGTATTTATGTTTTGTGTGTGCAGGTACGGATAAATCAAAAATCATAAGAAAACAGTCAAAACCAAGCAAGCACGGACACGAGAATCAGAAGAATATAAAAAGAAGCCAAAGATTCAAAGCCGAAGCCAGGAAAAGTCAAGCCCCAGTCAAACATTGGTCAATAAAAGTCAACAAAAGCCCATTTCCTTTTATTATAAAACACAAGGGCCAAAATTGCAAATTCCCAAACTGTTTTATAACTAAAAAGAGAGGAAAGAAAGAGAAGGACCAAGTGTGCAAACTCCTCAAAGTATAACAGTTTATAACTGTAAAAAAAAGGCGCGAACCCTTTTACTAATTCATCCATCGTCCCCCGGTTTTTTACTTTGGTTCATCTCGATCAAAGGGTTATTTTGGAAATGATATGGGCAAGAAGTCTAGTTCAAGTGCTGCTACACAACCAAAATGGCAAAGGTGATAGTTCAGTCAAATCAAGAGCAATCATTGGTCTACTCAAGTATAGAGCACACGCGGCTATGAAAGAAGCACAAATTCATATGGGTTTTTGTACTAAATCACTCACAAAAGAAGTACAATGTCACATCAAAGGAATGCCAGCCTGGCAATCCTTAGATGTCCACAAATCAATCCAACGGCTATAAATAAATTCCCAATGATTGAAGAATCCAACGGGCTTGATTAAGAGGAGCGTGGGCAAGGCAAGAGGGTCTGGAAGCTTCTCTACAGCTATAAATATGCCTCACTTCTCACACACACACTATCTAGTTTTTCTTAGTAATTTTAGTCTAGCTTAATTTCGTAATTTTACTTAAATGTTTTGTAACTTTTTTTAAGCAATGTAATCAGTCTCTTCTATTAATGAAATTCAGTTTTAAAGCTTTTTAAATCTCACTCTTAAGCTTCTCAAATATTAAGCTATTTCTCATAAGCCTGTCATAAGCTCATTTTAAGCTCTTTCAGTCTATAAGCTGAAATAGAGCTTATTGAATTCAGAATTAATCTTACTTAAACCTAAAATCGAGCTTAAACTACATTTATTATGGACCTTAATTGGAATTTAGTGTCCATTTGAAAGGGGAATCTAAATTGGAAGAGATCCAAGGACTTACCCTAGCTATTCTAATAAGCTAGGAGCATGTAGCTGCCTTTATTTGTCTCATGTTTAGCTAGAGGATTTTGTAAATTCTCTATCATTTCCTTTAATTCTAGCTTTAAATAAGAAATCTCATAGCTTACTATACTAGATCTCTTATTTGCTTATTCATTTGCTTATTAAGTGCATTATTGAGTTTATCTAGCTAAATCATCTTAGTTGTTTATCTGTTTTCAATTTTCTTAGTTTAAATCATAGATTTTCATATTATTGTCTTAAAAACCTCTAAAAACCCAAAAATATAGTAAAATAGCTTAAGTCTTAGGTTATTGCTTATTTAGTTGTTAAGTCATGCTTATTAAAGTAGTTTTAATCTGTTAATTGTCTGGTATTAAGCACTTGTTTTTCTAGATTTCAATTTAGAAGCTTAATCAAAACTGAGATCCAAAGTCTTAAAGGGGTGTTTTGTGATAAACTAGTTATGAACCACAATAAGTCAATTTAATCTGTGCAAACACTTTGAGTCAGTTCAGTTTTTCTAAGAAATTAAGTTTCCAAAAGATTTACAGTTTTAGATTGATAAATTGAAATAGTTTATGGCCTTTATTATGTGGTGTCAGCACCTAGTGTAAATTAAACTTTGAATTTCACTTGTGCAATTGTTGATCTAAGCCCTCCAAGGCTTAGATCTTGCTTGAACTTTGTTTGTACACTCTATTTGAGTGTGCCTTAGTGCAGGCCTCCCTTAGGAAGTCTGCACTTTTGAGTTGCACTTGTGCATAGTGCACCAGTACTAACTACAAGTTAGTACTTAGGCTATTCACTGTTTGCTTAATATTAAGCAAGTAATCTTAGACTTAGCTTTTCAACTCATGGTAGTATATAAGTTTAGAGTACTTAAAATAGATTTAGGCAAGTAAGAGTTAATTTATTGCTTTTTAGCAAGCTAATTTGCTGCCACAATTTACCAAAGTGCACAAGTACTAACTAAAAGTTAGTACTACTGTCACAAGTTAGTACTGCCACCTTTGGCTTAACTTTTAGTTAAGTAAGTAATAGAATAAATAACTTAGATTGAAGTAATATTAAGTCAGAGTTTACAGCTTAATATCACTTTAATCCTTAGTTTTACATTTTCTTAAGCTGTCAAAATTAGAAAACTACTGAAAACACGCAAAAATCGTAGGTTAATTAAGTAGATCATTATTTTGTTAATTATAGCTTATGATCCTAGTTTTTATAGCTTAAATAGATAGAATATAAGAAGGTATTAATAATCTTAAAGGTTAGATTCCATGTACTTTTTAAGGACTTTACTTATTAGGATTTATTGTCTTATTGCTTGGGTTTCTTTCAAAGTTTGTCTTAGATCATGCTTCAATTTTAGTAGCTTAAAAGTGCTTCGAGGATTAGATTTTCTTTTCATTTTTAGATTAAGCTAATCAACATCTATCAAAGATCATTTTACCTTTTAGAATTCAGCTTAATTTGAGCATTTTATATAGCTTGATTTTAGTAAAACATAGTCCAAACCCCTAGTTTCTGTAACAGCTTATTTAGAAGCTCTTTTAGAGCTTATCTTTGAGTTTCAGACCATAGTGCTTTTGTTAAAGTTGTTCCCCTAGCTTATTTTATAAATTTGCTTCTTTAAGTTTTTGCTAAAAAGCACTTTTAATTTCAACTTATCTTTAAGCCTAAAATGGACTTTGTTTCTCAGTTACTACCAAAGTGCACAACTTATCTTTAAGCCTAAAATGGACTTTGTTTCTCACTTATAAATTAGTTTTTTAATTTTTAGTTTTTAATTGTTTCTCAGTTAGTTCTTCATCAGTTAGTATCTTTGCTCCGTTAGTCCTCTAATATTGGCATAATCAGTCCAATTAAGTCTTTTGTTAAAGTTTTTAATTAGTTTTAAATATTTTAATTATAATTATGTGTTTAGTTTAATTAGTTTAATTAGACTTTTATAAAAAGATAAAAATTAGGGCTTTTATTTTTATAAAATTTCTGCACACTTTCTTTATTTAGTGTAATTTTCATAAAAATTTTAGGACTTTATTTTTAATAGTTTTATTATTTTATAGTTTTTAATTAGTTTAAACTTTAGAAAATTTATATCTTTTAAACTAAAATGCCAAAAATAGTAATTTCTGTTTTTAAAATTTTCTTTTGTCATATCTTAGGTATATAAATTTAGTTTACATTTTTAGGGATTAAAATTAGTTTACTTGCTTAATAGTCGCGTTTTATTTGTTTTCCGTATTTGATTAATTATCCATTTTTTTAGTAGTCATAGCTTTCCAAATCAAATATCTTTGCTTAATTCAAATCAGAATCCGGACTTAAACGAGGTTTCAATTTCACTAGTCATTGGGGATAACGACCCGGGTGATCATACTTACCCGGTTTAATATACGTATTATATATTATAATATATATTTTTTTGAGAGTGAATTTTATCAAGGATAACTTGGTAATTTTCTTAATTGCTCTTAAGTTTATATTTTATATATACTTTACGTGTATAAAACTTACACAATCACTTATTTTTGTTAATCGAGTCTTGAGCCTGACTCGATCCCCCATACTTGATTTGGTCAAGGAGGATCGAAATGGAGATATGGGACATCCCAGATAGGAATGTCCCCTCCATAAATCATCATCGGGCTTTCATTAAGGAAATTATGAATGTTCTTGAAAGCTTTAAAGCCCCGATGAGATAAAAGATGAGGAGATTTCTCCTCTTTTGAAACAAGAATTCCAGGATTGAAAACTTTGTCCTTATTTTTGGATGAAAATGGAAGCAAAGTTTCAAGCACTAGAGAAAGAGGATCACTGATGAATGAGATGGAAAATTCATTGAGTGATAGAAATCTCTTGGATTGGACTTCAATAGATATTACCGGATCGAAAGTCTGTTTCAATTATCCGAAAGAAAGTAAACTACAAGAATGGATCCGTTAATTCATTAGAAAAAGTGAAGTCCAGATCCTGACAAAAGGTAGGATGGGTGGGTAAAACATTAGGCATTTGAACTCTAGGTTCTCTTGTCGAATTATCAAAAATATCCACCACCACTTTTGTAGTCAAAATTCCCGTATCGGGCTCGATACACTGTAAATTACATCAATCTGGAGGTTTTTCAGGAGGACGAGGGGATGATGGAACATTATAAGAATCAAAGTGAAATGATTCATACTCAGGAAGGGAAACAGAATCTTTGTTAAGTAATTCTTCAAGAAAAAGATCACCCCCTCGAGTCCAAGTTTGTACATTCTCAATACCCGGTGGTATCGAGTCATCCGGAGCAAGAAATATATCGATCTCCTCTCAAAGAGAGCCACTATCCTCAACGGGGATAGGAGAGAAAGATTCGATTATAGCATCAGAGAAAATTTCAAGAATTATGTTCCTTCCGGAGGTCGAGGAGATGAATTCTTAAATAACATTTATCAACAAGAACGAATATCTTCCTCAACATAATCAAAAAAAAAATAGTCTTCATTAAAATCACTCACGTTGGAATTAAATCGACATGAAGCCAAGTTCACCGGAAGAACGGTCCTCGAAAAGAGAATTAATTCCTTAGGCGAAGGTTTCTCCAACCAAACCTGGGCGAATGACAAAGCCATATTCGTCCCCCTGCTTTATTGCTAACTGTTTTATGCAGGCTATGTAAAATGGTGGTGGAGGTTCCTGATTCCAGCTGGCTCACAAGATCCATAACCACATGCTCATACCCGACCGACAAACATAAAGTCATCATGAAAGCTCAAGTACATGTTTCAAGACTTCCGCTACTCTGATACCACACATCTTTCTAGAAGTGTCAAAGTGTTAAAGTTAAAGAATTTCAAGAAAGATGCAACATTAAAGCTTTTCAAGTCAACAAATCAAGAAAGGTATGAGCATGTCGGTCCAAAGTCACAAGTTTTACAAGATGTCGAAGAGATTGTGCTTGGTTGATGATCTCAAGATGCTCAAGATCACAATGTCAAATACAAGTTCAAGGAACAAGCTCTATCCAGAAATCAATGATCACTACAACATATTCACAAGAGAAAGTCAAGAGTACGAGCTAAAGACTAAGGATAAAGCATAGTATGCTAGGTTTAAAGTTTGTAAATTGGAGTGACCTCCCTTAGGGGGAGATTGTTGGAAACACGAAAAGTGTCGGTCACTTCCAAAGTTGTAACAAGTCTTAGCTCGTAGTTAGTATAAGGATTAGATTAGTAATCTAGTCCGGCCCAAGGCCCATGGGAGGCCCAACTCATCCCATGGCCGGCCCAAATAGAGTATTTATACACCCTCTCCTAGTCTTGGAGAGGGTTGGTTGTTCTATTTTCCATACATTTCATTAATACATTCATCCATTATTCCATCCAAGTTTTCTCTAACATCCCAACCCCGTCTCACTCTTGTTCTTGCTTGATCTTAAGATTACTAGTATTCTTCAAAAAGTCACATGAGGACCCCCGCAGTCTTCACAACAAAGATATTGTTGTGGAATACTTGGTGAAGTTTGTGGAAAATTATCAAGGTTTTGATTAAAACACGGGTCCTGATTGTAAACAAACGAAACTTGTTATGGACAATCGTAACCATAATGAGCGTCGTTCCCACATAACTCACAAGTAGAACATGGACATCCATATTCATCACTCAGACTTCCACAGAAGAAACAGATGAATTAGTCGGATGATTCCATGAGAATTAAACCATTGGGAGATAAAGAAGAATATTTTTGAGAAATTTTTTTTCTTTTTCTTTTATTAAAAACAAACACAATATTTTTGGTAACCGGAAGTCAAATTGCACACGGTAGTTCTCTAGAAAAACGTACAAAGAAGCGGAGGAGCGGGTAAGCGCGAAGCATTTTTAAAAACCTTCTCCTTTCGGGTCGAAATTCGTTGGATCAACCCTCCTTATAACTCTCTTATAGTTTGTTAAACAAAAGGTGAGCCTATTTAACAATTGACAACTCGATTTCTTTTTTTGTTTTTTTTATTTTTTTGGATTTTTTTTATTACTTTATAATATTTTTATATTTTTTTACGAAAATATTCACAAAAACAAAAATAACTTCCGAGAAAGGATCTTCAAAAATCAATCTTCAAACGATAACTTGAAATTCGTAACACAGCTTCCCTGGCAGC
>BQNB010173089.1:0-13395 GCA_026074375.1 Tanacetum coccineum
CAAAACTGAAACAGCAAGGTCAGGAAACAACTTTTGAATTAGTCTGCTTAACTTTGACAACCTCACAAGCAATGTTATATAACTGCAGTTTTCATTTTTTTACAGGAACAAAACCTACCCAGAATGACCCACCAATGACAAAATCATAACCAATGTCTGCAGAAAGATCGATTTTATCAGAACTGTCAGCAGCAACAAAGAAAAGAAAGGAAGATTATCATGTTATCTGTTATAAACAATTGTCTAACTTAGCATGCATCTGCATTTTTTTGTAAACTTGGGTAGAAAACATGATGTTTTGAAAACTGCTTGCAAATGACACATCTACATTTTTTGAAATTCGGCTCTCAATACAGGGTATACACCATTTAGCCTCGCGCTCCGCAGCGAAGCGCTGGCTAAAAACCTTGTTTCTTATATATGGAAAAGTTTATGTTCCATTAAATAATACAGTAGTTATAAAGTTTGTGTTACAGCAAGAGATATCGGTCCGTGAGTCATAAAGTTTGTCTTATAACAAAAAATAGTGTCATTTTAATTTTGTTCTTTATAACTTACCACAACGTATAATTTAACTTAGAAACAGTCATACTCCTTCACTCAAGTTATATGACACTTATTGGGTCACACTTAACCCAATAAAACACAAAAGATAAAATAAAATAATAAAAAAATGTCCTATAACTCGGCTGTTAAGTTTGGCGTGAGCTCTATGACACTAATACTTTCCGCGTGAAAACGTTGCATTTCATCTACTAATAATTTTTCATACTTTATTGTGAAAAAGATATTCAAGCTTATATAGATTAAATATAAACCATTAAACATAACCAAAATGTCAATACATCGTGCTTAAGGGGTATCATCAATAACTTATATTTATGTCTACTATATCAATCAAAACCAGGACAAAATATTCATATCTTAAATTCTCAGATTTCTATTTCAAATGTAACCTTTAACATGATCAAATTAAATTCATAAGTTTGTTAGACCAACACAACAAATATTTAATGAAATCATTAACTAATAAAAGCATGCATTCCATCAAACAAATTCATAAACGTTACCTCATTTTTTTCAAGCGAATTAGACAACTCAGGGATGATGAGAAAACAGCGTTAGATACTCGAGCACTATGAAACAACACGCAACTTTCACCACCCGGTGGAGTCATATCTCGATGATCATCACCCACACTTGTACTAGGAATGGAAATGCTGTTGGAAGTCAACAAAGTAGGCTCGGA
Organism: Tanacetum coccineum; assembly: GCA_026074375.1. Classification (NCBI taxonomy): domain Eukaryota; kingdom Viridiplantae; phylum Streptophyta; class Magnoliopsida; order Asterales; family Asteraceae; genus Tanacetum; species Tanacetum coccineum. The sequence continues at coordinate 1,250 of BQNB010173089.1, forward strand.
GTTTCATCTTTTGATGATGTTATTCGACTATCGTCGTGGAACAAGAACAACTTTTTTATAATGTTTTTTGGTGGAAGGTGACGTGGGATGATGAGGTTTGGTTCTCCGGTTAACCACGATCCTTCGACGTAAAGACTCGTCCGACATATATGATTTAGTGATATCTGTGTGTGTTTAAGGATTGAGTGTATGTATGTATGTTATAGTTATTGGGTGAGAAGGAATAATGATTGAATGAATATATGTTTTCTTAAGGAAGAGGCAATTTTCATATTGATCATCTCATAAAGCAAGCATGCCTTTCTTGCAAAATTAAACTATTCATGTCAAGCCTTTCTTTTTCTATTTCAATTGTCTTTTACATGTTACGAAAACACAAGTTATCAATATCAAAAATATTGAATAGTATCATTGCAAAAAGTATACAACAACAAACATTATTATTATTATTATCATTTTGACCTATAAAGCTAGGGTGTTCATTGTTACGTTAATAACCGAATAAACCGGAAACCAAAGTTGAACCGAACCGAGAAAAATCAAATCGAATTTGTCAAAACTAAACCGAACCAATCTAAAAAATCGGTTCGGTTAGGATATGGTTTGGTAATTTGAAGCGAAACCCAATCGAAAACCAAATTTTTATAAATATATATTTTTTTTATATATTTACATATTTAATAAACATATTAAAATTTTATTCTAATATAAAAAAACACTTTTTATGCTTGAAATAATTTTTTGCTAAAATCTATATAATTAAATTTTAAAAAAAATATAAATGATGTAATTCATGTCACCCCGAAAATTAAACCGAATTCAAATTTGTTCTTTGATTCGGTTTGATTTTAGGTTTTACCAAAAAAATTAACCGAACTAACTAAATTGAGTAAACCAAACAACCCCATAAACGAACCGATAAACACCTCTATTTTAAAGCTTTTTTTTTATGAAAGATATGATACAAGCCCAAACTTATACGAGTGGGTCATTAATGGGCTTATCAACATCAACTAAAGGCTAACATGTTAAGACCTTAAGCCCAACTATACTTTTGTTAGAGTTTTTGTATACTATTTAACCCGTATTAGGGGTGTTGATCGGTTCGGTTGCCGGGTTGTTCGATCTCAAGGTGCAAACTAGGGATTTCTAAGCTTCGGGTTAACATTACTGCACTTCTCGACCTTCATACACCTCACTAATTAGTGTAAGTGCATCATGAAACCCATTTTACTCTTATTTATCATATTATGCATTGTTTTCATATCGCCTTTGTAAATTTGTTATGTTAAAAATTGATATAAACATTGTTAAGAAATTATGGTTTGCTATCTTGAAAATGAGTCACTTTATGAACGACTTTTAACTATGATAATGAATTCTTTTGGTAAATTTATTTCAACCACAAGGTACCTCTATGTCTTAAGATGTTTTATACGTAAATTTCACGGCCTATGGAGTTCGGTTGGTATTTCAAAATAAATGTATAAAAACATGTGTCAAACAACTCTAGCTATTTACACCCGCGTTATTTAGCAGAATATTGGAGGCCTTAAACTTTGAATCTAAGAGTGTAATTATATAGGTTTTAAAGGTAAGACATAGACCAAAATCCCTGAAGTCGGGTAAAGTTTCTAGTAAAAACAGCTTTCTGATACCCGTGTTTTATAGGGATCTTTTAGGTGTCTAAACATTGATTCATTGAGTAAGGCCATATATTCTTGAAAGTACACACATAGAGCTACATTCTACGCGTTGAATGACCAAAATCCCTTTAAAATGATTGAGTAGTGACCGTTTAAGGTTGGGTAAAACTAATGAACAACAACTGTTTTGAAGACAGTTAAACTAAAGATACATCTTACTCATTTTCCTAAGTGATTTTCACTGGTAAAACTTATAAAACCTTAACACAAGTCTATACAGGTGATAAAACTTCTCAAAACTCATGTGCATATGGAGCATATCGTTGTAACCTTAATTCAACTTATTTATCTAGGTCGCGATTAAGTCATATCGTTGCATTCAAGCTTGCTTATTTTCTTACGTTATCACTACTTGTTGAGGTGAGTTTCATATATAGCTCCTACTTTACTCATATTAAACAACTTTGGGGTGATAATACATGCTCGTTTACTTTCACAGACACACGTACTTAAAACTTTTATGGATTGCCTAAGTTAACGTACTATCCCGTTAAGTCTCCACTATCATGAACCGTTAATTATATGGTAAGCATGAATGTTATGAATCGATCTATTATGGATGACACCCCCATCTGAGTTTGTAGCGCTTACTTGACTAGAATTACTAGCAGTCAAATGAACGCATTTCATATGAGGAATTTTAGGTGTCGTGGGATGGACATCTACTCGGGCAAAGCACAAACAACAACGAATACGTTAAGGCTACGGTTTCATGATCTTAGTCCAATAGTAGTTCTTTTCATGATATTATATGCATTACAATAGTCACTAAATCTTTTCATGATATTATGTATGATATAGTAGTAACTAAAATCTTGTGATTCATACTACTTTTTACTTAATGTTACATCTATGAACTCACCAACTTTATGTTGACTATTTTAGCATGTTATTCTCAGGTCCTTAGGCATATGTACTTTGATAATATTGGAGCATCATACTAGAGTCACACTTTGCAGTCTTATCATGTCGAAGATTTCTTTCATAACTTTAACGTTTGGTTTTGAACTAAAATCTTTATTTATGATGTGAACTCTCGAAACTTTGCCCTTTTGTAAAACTTTATTGATGTAATCAAACGTGTAATTTCAAACGAATCATATAGAGGTCGTTCATTATGACTTATGTCTTTGTTCCATGAAAGTCACACCCCGCTATCTTCCGTTGCGATTTGGGGGTGTGACATAGCATCAAGTGGAATTGCTTCTCTTTTACTCCGTAGTGGTAGAACTTACAATTCCTGGTTTGTTATTTCCATAAACATCAATGAGGACTCATTATGTTTAATAACCCTAACAGCGATTTGCCAGATTAATTAAACAAAATGTGATGAAGCGCCTATGATACATAATCGTTGTTTTGAGGGTTTAGACATGACACTAAGAGATATTCTCCGTTCAAGTACACCGTGTAGTGAAGAAAAATTATTCGGAGGCAAGGTTGTTGTCTTAGTAGGTGATTTTCAACAAATTTTACCTATTATCCCTAAAGGCGACTAACATGATACTGTCAACCCTTCATTAAAATCTTCATACATATGGGACCATTGTCACATACTTAAACTAACCACTAACATAAGGTTACAGATGTGAGCCCAAAATGATGATAGTAGTGAAACAAAAAGTTTGTTGAGTGGATTCTGAAGATTGGGAACGGTACGCTTGGTGAACCAAATGATGGAGAAACCATGATTGAAATTCCGGATGAAGTGCTGATAAATGAAACATATGATCGTGTTTCTTCGATTATATCATTCACATATCCCCAAACGTATTTGATAACCTATCTAATTCCAATTACTTTCAAGATAGACCTATCATGGCTCCAACCCAAGAGGTTGTTGATACAATCAATGAGCGTATGCTTTCGATGATGTTAGGAGAGGAAACAATTTACTTTAGTTCTAATAGCATATGCGAATCAGAAGAAACAACCAATTTTGATAGGAGAGTAACTTTTTCACTTTAATACTACATTTCCACTCTTTTCTTTTCTAAAATATTTCACAAGGACTACAAGTCACTTAGAAAATTTACTATTTTAACTTTATATAAGTCAAATTCTATCTCTTCCCCATCATTCATCAAGGCCAAATATGACCTAAAGTTATTTACCGGTTCATTCCTCATTCTTCATAATACAAATACGTATCTTTCATAGATTTTCTAAATCCACTCTAATTTTCTTATCTTAAGACCGGTAACTTATTTTTCAGTTTATCTCAAGTACCATCTAAAATATACTAACAACTCAAACTCTATGCATTTCTTAAGCAATTTTCTTTTTAATTTCGGGAATTACCGACCCGATTAACTTCTCAACTTAACACATATCTTCATTTTAAGCTTTGAACTTAAGGTCTAATACATAACCTTAATGCCAATAAAACATTTCATTCACGTCTATTCTCATTCCTTATGACGTCTATCTAATTTTAGACTCTCATTTTCTACTTTTTTACCCGTAGTCATGCCATGTTGGATACACATAAGCCTACTCGTTTATACTTCTTTATTTACATTGATAAGCGTCCCAATCAATGCAAATTAAGAAATATAAACTTATGGTTTGGTGAGTCATAATTTCTTTATTTAAATGTAGAGGAGTCCCAATCCATTTAATTAAGGAGATTATGAATCATCCTACTTATACACTTCTCACATAACTCATATTACTATTATACACTTTGACTTTTAACCTTTTTCATACTTTACATTTACCAACCATTATTCTTTTACTTTTTCCACATTATATTTTTACCTCTTTTAGCCTTGGATCCACATCATTATCATATTCCCTCAAAGGGACTTAACCGTACCCTTGAGGTACCATTAACATTCACTTTACACTTTAACATTCTTAGGCTATCCTGAAGGATACCATTACACTAGGCTAGCCCGAAGGGTACCATTACATTAGGCTATCCCGAATGATACCATTAAAAAAAATATAAATGATGTAATTTAGGTCATCCCGAAAATTAAACCGAATTTAAATTTGTTCTTCGATTCGGTTTGATTTTAGGTTTTACCAAAAAAATTAACCGAACTAACTAAATTGAGTAAACCGAACAACCTCATAAACGAACCGATAAACACCTCTATTTTAAAGCTTTTTTTATGAAAGATATGATACAAGCCCAAACTTATACGAGTGGGTCATTGATGGGCTTATCAACATCAACTAAAGGCTAACACGTTAAGACCTTAAGCTCAACTATACTTTTGTTAGAGTTTTTGTATACTCTTTAACCCGTATTAGGGGTGTTGATCGGTTCGGTGTTGGGTTGTTCGATCTCAAGGTGCAAACTAAGGTTTTCTAAGCTTCAGGTTAACATTACTGCACTTCTCGACCTTTATACACCTCACTATTTAGTGTAAGTGCATCATGAAACCTATTTTACTCTTATTTATCATATTATGCATTGATTTCATATCACCTTTGTAAATTTGTTATGTTAAAAATGGATATAAACTTTGTTAAGAAATTATGATTTGCTATCTTGAAAATGAGTCACTTTATGAACGACTTTTAACTATGATAATGAATTCTTTTGGTAAATTTATTTCAACCACAAGGTACCTCTATGTCTTAGGAAGATTTATACATAAATTTCACGGCCTATGGAGTTTGGTTGGCATTACAAAATAAATGTATAAAAACATGTGTCAAACACCTCTAGCTATTTACACCCGCGTCATTTAGGAGAATATTGAAGGCCTTAAACTTTAAATCTATGAGTGTAATTATATAGGTTTTAAAGGTAAGACATAGACCGAAATCCTAGAAGTGGAATTTTGATATTGACTTAGAAATGAGGAAGTTATGACCACTCGAAGTCGGGTAAAGTTTCTGGTAAAAACAGATTTCTGATACCCGTGTTTTATAGGGATCTTTTGGGTGTCTAAACATTGATTCATTGAGTAAGGCCATATATTCTTGAAAGTAGACACATAGAGATACGTTCTACGCGTTGAATGACCAAAATCCATTTAAAATGAGTGAGTTGTGACAGTTTAAAGTCAGGTAAAACTTTCTAACAACAACTGTTTTGAAGATAGTTAAACTAAAGATACATCTTACTTATTTTCCTAAGTGATTTTCACTTGTAAAACTTATAAAACCTTAATAAAAGTCTATACGGGTGATAAAACTTCTCAAAACTCATGTGCATATAGAGCATATCATTGTGACCTTAATTCGTCTTATTGATCTAGGTCGCGATTAAGTCATATCGTTGCATTCAAGCTTGCTTATTTTCTTACGTTATCACTACTTGTTGAGGTGAGTTTCATATATAGCCCCTACTTTACTCATTTTAATACTCTTTTAAACTACTTTGGGGTGATAATACATGCCCGTTTACTTTCACAGACACACGTACTTGAAACTTTTACGGATTGCCTAAGTTAATGTACTATCCCGTTAAGTCCCCACTATCATGAACCGTTAATTACGGAGTAAGCATGAATTTTATGAATAGATCTATTTTGGATGACACCCTCGTCCGAGTTTGTAGCGCTTACTTAACTGGAATTATTAGAAGTCAAAATGAACGCATTTCATTTAAGGAATTCTAGGTGTCATGGGATGGACATCTACTGGGGCAAAGCACAAACAACAATGAATATGTTAAGGCTACGGTTTCATGATCTTAGTCCAATAGTAGTTCTTTTCATGATATTATATGCGTTACAATTGTCACTAAATCTTTTCATGATATTATGTAAGATATAGTAGTCTCTCAAATCTTGTGATTCATACTACTTTTTACTTAATGTTACATCTATGAAATTACCAACTTTATGTTGACCATTTTAGCATGTTATTCTCAGGTCCTTAGGCGTAGGTACTTTGATTATATTGGAGCATCATACTAGAGTTACACTTTGCAGTCTCATCATGTCGAAGATTTCTTTCATTACTTTAACCTTTGGTTTTGAACTAAAATCTTTATTTATGATGTGAACTCTTGAAACTTTGCCCTTTTGTAAAACTTTATTAATGTAATCAAACGTGTATTTTCAAATGACTCATATAGAGGTTGTTCATTATGACTTATGTCTTTGTTTCATGAAAGTCACACCCCGCTATCTTCCGCTACGATTTGGGGGTGTGACATAGCATCAAGTGGAGTTGTGTCTCTTTTACTCTGTGGTGGTAGAACTTACTATTCCCAGTTTGTTATTTCCAGAAACATCAAGCGTTGTTTTGAGGCTTTAGACAGGACACTAAGAGATATTCTCTGTTCAAGTAAACCGTGTAGTGAAGAAAAATTATTCGAAGGCAAGGTTGTTGTCTTTGTAGGTGATTTTCGACAAATTTTACATGTTATCCCTAAAGGCGACAAACATGATATTGTCAACTCTTCATTAAACTCTTCATACATATGGGACCATTGTCACATACTTAAACTAACAACTAACATAAGGTTACAGGTGTAAGCCCAAAATGATGATAGTTGTGAAACAAAAAGTTTGCTGAGTGGATTTTAAAGATTGGGAACGGTACGCTTGGTGAACCAAATGATGGAGAAACTGTGATTGAAATTCTGGATGAACTGTTGATAAATTAAACATCTGATCGTGTTTCTTAGATTACATCATTCACATATCCCCAAACATACTTGATAACCTATCTAATTCCAATTACTTTCAAGATAGAGCTATCTTGGATCCAACCCAAGAGGTTGTTGATACAATCAATGAGTGTATGCTTTCGATGATGTTAGGAAAGGAAACAATTTACTTTAGTTCTAATAGCATATGTGAATCAAAAGAAACAACTAATTTTGATAGGAGAATAAATTTTTCACTTTAATACTACATTTCCACTCTTTTCTTTTCTAAAAATTTTCAAGGCCACATATGACCTAAAGTCATTTACGGGTTCATTCCTCATTCTTCATAATACAAATATGTATTTTTCTTAGATTTTCTTAATCCACTCTAATTTTCTTATCTTAAGACCGGTAACTTATTTTCAAGTTTATCTCAAGTACCATCCAAAATGTACTAACAACTCAAACTCTATGCATTTCTTAAGCAACTTTCTTTTTAATTTCGGGATTTACCTACTCGATTAACTTCTCAACTTAACACATATCTTCAATTTAAGCTTTTAACTTAAGGTCTAACAAATAACCTTAACGCCACTAAAACATTTCGTTCACGTCTATTCTCATTCCTTATGACGTCTATCTGATTTTAGACTCTCATTTTCTACTTCTTTACCCGTACTAATGTCATGTCGGATACACATAAGCCCACTCGTTTATACTTCTTTATTTACATTGAGAAGCGTCTCAAATAATGCAAATTAAGAAATATAAACTTATGGTTTGGTGATTCATAATTTCTTTATTTAAATGAAGAGGCGTCCCAATCCATTTAATTAAGGAGATTATGAATCATCCAACTTATACACTTCCGACATAACACTCATATTACTATTATACAATTTCACTTTCAACCTTTTTTATACTTTACATTTACCGACCATTATTCTTTCACTTTTTTCCACATTACATTTTTACCTCTTTTAGCCTTGGATCAAGATCATTATGACATTCCCTTAAAGGGAATTAATCGTACCCTTGAGGTACCATTAAGATTCACTTTACACTTTAACATTCTTAGGCTATCCCGAAGGATACCATTACATTAGGCTATCCCGAAGGGTACCATTACATTAGGCTATCCCAAAGGATACCATTACATTAGGCATGGGATCCAAGCTAAATTTAAATTTATCATTCTTTTCCCTTTTTTCATTTACATACTTTTCTAATCATATTCTTTTTCATTTTCACTTTTATTACCTTAAGTCATTCTATTTCACACTTCGTCATCTTTCTTTATATTGCACAAGATCCAAATGATACTTGTCATTCTCATGAATTACATATACATATACATATTCACATTTCATTTATCATTATCTCGTCAACTCCACGTTTCCTCATAGTTAATTCTATACCAATACTTTTTTTAATCCATTTAACTTTTCGCGTATATACGCCTCATTCTTTATCATTCATTCATTTGGCTTGCTTTAAGATACACTTATTTATCCATTTTACGCATCATATATCAACGAGATTGGATTCATTCTTTATCACTCGTATACGTTTCGTATTTATTTATATCATACCATCACATTATTCTTTATTATGCTTTCTACATTATATGATCTATCCTACTTCAACCCTTTATTGGGAATTCATATAAGCGCTTACTCTCAATACTATAATTCTTTACTAAACAACTTCTTCATAATTCAAACATCTTCACATTATCTAGTTTATACTTATACCTTCGTCATTACTTATTATAATTCAATCATATGCATTTATCTTATCTCAAGCATTTCTTAAATTCATACCTTCATAAACATCTTACATCACTTGCATATTTAAATAACTTACCGATAAGTGTCTCACATTCTTAGTTGCATTCATATTCCTTTAGTCTATGATAAAAATAACATATATAATTTTAAATAATCATTCTATATCCAAACATTATCATTCTAATTATCACAAGCACTTAATCTACCTTATAACTAAGGCATTCGTATTCTTCGCTATTTATACTTACAGCAAACGCATCTTTAAGTGGTCTAAGTTTAGGTAACCTATAGTGGAAACCTACTTCTCTTAGACCGAAGCTCTGATACCAAGTTGAAACGCCCATTTCCAGACTCTTGAATCGACCTAAAACTCGAAAACTTTGGGGAAACGCTTGACCGGGAATGACTTTGTTTCATTAATTAATATAGTTATTAAAATAAATTACAATTATCATAAAGTAGACTCCATAATCTTTCCAACGATATAAGGGACTATGTTTATCTTCTTACGGTTTGCATTTTACGGCGAAAACAAAATTTCGAAAACTGCCGGACGGCTGGAGGCGTGCTGGAGGCTAGTCGGGCGGCTGGAAGGCCGTGCTGGGGGGCTCCCTGCTCCTGGATACACACCAAACTCATTTTTGACACTTTCTTACGAAAAACTAACTTCCGGACTTGATATTAGATGAAGTTTTCCAAAATTTATTAAAAGATTATAATACAACATTATCTTAAACATTTGTGGTCTAAATGACCCAAAAACATATACTTTACGGGTTTACCAAATGCCCCGTTTGACCCATTTACATCCTTGTTTTAATTTTAAAGTACAACACTACAACATGATCATCTGAAGTTATATCAGTTTGCATGTACATCTTCTATCATAACCACTTATGTGCCGATGTTGAATAGAAAATGCAATCGATAGACAAAGACCTCTCGCCAACAAGAAAGATTATTTGTCGAAATCTGTTTAGCACCGAAAGACAAAGACACCGTTGATAAAAAATACGTGAGTTGACGCACCGTTGATCCACAACCTATAATCTGCTTGAGTGATTCGACTATTACACAAAAATACCCCAACAAATATACGTGAAAGAATTTTGTCAAAAATGATACACCATTGCCATTAAGCGCGTGTATTTCGTTATTTAAATTTATTGCTCTAAGTTTTTATGCTACAATTTCACGTGACCCCAATATTTGTGTTTGGACTTGAACGAGTAAAGATTTGGATCCTACTATTTTTTTTGTGTGTATCCTTATTGTTTGGTAAGAAATCTTATCTAAAGATTGATGGATTAATGTGAAATTGCGAAACAAAGTACAAACTCATAAAGAGAAACATGTGACTATTATGGATCAGTTTATTGAGTATACAAGTGAGCTAGGTAGCGCAAAGCAATAAAGTGAAAACTGAAAACCTAAAAAGTAATGTACTTCATTGTAAAAGCATTATCTACTCACTTTTACTTGTTATATTCACTCGAGTTTTGCCCTAAAGTTTGACCCAACCCCATAAAATTTCTCTTCATCTAATCCTCTAACAATCAATAACCAACCTCACTTGCTACCTACTCTTTTATCAATTTCATTTTTCATGGATTTAGCCATTTATGGCATGTGGCATGGCGATTATCTGGTAATAAAGGTAGATGGATCTAATTTCTTTCTTGTTACATTTATCACTTTTTTCATAGTTTTGTGTCTTGTGTTATTTGTGTTTGGTTTGGATTGGATTCTAACCGGTGATTTTGTTTTATTAGTTTTCGGTTGGCAAAGTGGTTTAGACTACCTTCATAAAAAGTGAAACCTCAAGCTTAAAAGCTTATGGTTGGCAAACGAACCCCATGGGCATGAAATGAAGCTGAAGTTTGAAAAAAAAAAGCTCACTAAAAAAAGATATGTAATGTCACGGCTGAAGGGAAAAAGTAAGAAAGATGAGACACATGAAAGCTTTGTCACTCCAGTTGGGGGGGGGGGGAGCTGATGGAAATGTTCAGGGGGTGGGAGCTCCTCATGGCAGCGACAACAAGAAAGAAATATCTAAGGGGGAAACTAAGAATCAAAGCAAAAGATCAAGAAGATCGGTGGAGTCTAAGTTGCGCCAAATTTAAGAAACTAAGGTTTAGTTTTGTGTCAAAGTTATTACTACAATTGTGTTTAAAATTTTATTTAAAATGTGGTGGTTGTAAATTATTGATTCTTAATAACTTAGGGCCCGTTTGGTTCAAGGATTCTTCAGGATTCTTAAGGAATTGGAATTAGATTCAAATTCCAAATCGTGTTTTGTTGAAATCCGGATGGAATTGGAGGTGTTGGAATCTTAAACATTCCTTATACTAAGGAATTAAACATTCCATCACTTTGCATAAGGAATGTTTAAACTTTTACTTTTTTTAAACTTTTAATTTTTTTTTTAAACTTTTATAACGTAAAGTTTTTTTAAAAAGCAAATCTTTTTAAAAAAAAGTAAATTTTTACTTGGTAAATTTATAAAAAGTAAATTTTTTATAAAAAAAGTAAAAAAAATTAAAAAAGTAAGTTTTTTTATAAAATGTAAATTTTTTTTAAAAAAGTAAATTTGTTTATAAAATGTAATTTTTTTTAAAGTTAATTTTTTTTAAAAATGTATTTTTTTTAAAAAAGTTGATTTTTTTTTTAAAAGTATATTTTTACTTGGTAAATTTAATACTTTATAAAGTAAAAAAATTTAATTTAAAAAAAAAATCTTTTTTAAAATAACGTAAGAATAAAATTTAAAACAATTATTTTAATAATGTATGAAACATATGACATATTTTGAATTTTGTAAACCAAACAGAAATGTGACATGGAATTTCATTTCTTTCTCCTAACCAAACACATGACATATTTTGAATTTTTACATTCCAATTCCTTAAGATTCCCAATCCTTGATAAATTCCAATTCCTTGACAAAACATTCTACGAACCAAACGGGCCCTAAGTCTTTAGTACTACTAGCTTTGTAGTTAGTCTGCCAGTACAATGTTAGTACTACCAGTAATAGTTAGTACTGTTAGTTAGTATTAGTATTGCTAGTGTATTGTATTAGTACTGCTT
>BQNB010173093.1:0-13395 GCA_026074375.1 Tanacetum coccineum
TAAGTTTAGTGTACTTTGTGTTTAAGTTTAGTTTGTTTTCTTATTTGCTTATTTGTTCTCAAATTGCCAAAAAGTTAAGCCATTTTGTGTCTTAGTGTAAAAAGGTCAATCTGTCAACTTATTGGCTTATTTCCCAGCTTATTTGTGGTTTCTAAAAAAAAGTGTTTTTACAAAAGTTGCTTGTTTTTAGGTGATTTATAAGTTTGTAAAAAAAAATTTCAAAAAAAAGCAAAAGGGGAACAAGGGAGGTCAAGGGTGAGCAAGGCTCGAACCCCTGACCTCTACCTCATTCAACCCTTTATAACACACACTCTCTACCGCTGTGCTACAATAGCTCATCCGGTAGAGTTTGTGTTTACTCTATATTTAACACCTTTTTGAGCTCTTATACTTATTAATAAACCGTGGCTTATTTTTAGCTTTTGCGGGCTTATTTGATAAGCTGGCTTATCCAGCTTATTTTTCCTAGGATCTTTATAACTTTTAGGATTTTCTTGCATTTTTTCAGATTTTTCCTCTTTTATTTGTTATTTTTAATTATTTTTCGAAGTTAAAAAATTTAGAAAATCAATTAAAAATAGTTAAAATAATCAGAAAAATACAAAAAAATAGTTTTTAGATTTAGAATAAATAGTTTTAGGTTTACAAAGTTTAAAATCTTTTTCATCACTTTTAGATTTTAAATTTCATTTTTAGCTTTTTAAATTAATTTTAGAAAATAGATTTTTATTATAAAAAATAGTGGAAAATACTTTTCTGAGTTTTTATCACATTTTAGACTTTTCTAAAGTAGAAAATCATTTTTTAGAATTTTTAGGAATTAATTTGCTATTTTCTAGGATTTTTAATAGGTTAAATTAGTTTTTAATTCATAAAAAATAATAAAAAAGTCAAAAAAATATAATTCCTTTTTAGAAAATTTTCTTTTATCATTTTAGAGGTTTAGAAACTAAGTTTGTATTTTTAGGGTTTAATTTTGACTTAGTTGATAATTTAGTGTCTTTTTAGGATTTTCGTATTTGATTTTTGTGCTTAGTTGTTAATTTAGAACACATAATTTGCTTTTCCCATAGTTTTAGGATCCATAATCAATCAAAATCGTTGTTCCATTCAAACATTGATATCAAACGTCATCCGACCGTCCATTCACGCCTCGTTGGGAAAACGACCCGGGAATTCAGCTTCCCGGTTATACTACAATTGTGAAATTTGATCCTTATTATATATTTATAAGTATTTATTTATTTATATATATATATATATTTATAAAGGGTGAAATTCTCAAAACCAACGCCCGTAAAAAAGAAAAGTGATTCTAAGAAACATGACAGACAAATCCCTACAGGAAAAAAGTTTTCTCTAAATAAGTCTTTTGCTGTGTATCTGAAAACAACACCTCCTAGTGTTAGCCTCACTTTTTAGTAAAGCTGGCATCTTACACGTGAATTGGACTAGTCTTGGACACTGCATATCACGCAAGGGTCATTTATGTAAACTGGGAATAGTTTGGTTTTGTTTCTAGTATAAATAGCCCTCATGGCTCTCCATGAGGAGTAGTTGGTGAAATCATTTGTAACTCTTTCTCATTCTTAAGCTAATATTACAAGTTTTATCAACCCTCTCTCTACTTTCTCTCACTAAAATCATGTTTCATCTTCTATGGTTTGATCAACCAAGACCCCCCAAATAAGGTGGTTTTGTATCACGCTACAAGTGATATCATGAGCTAACTGGGGATGTTTTGTATTTGTGTTTGTTGTCGTGTTTTTTTTAGCTTATTTAAGCTTATTACAACTTATTTCATGAGCCTTTTCTGGGCAAAAAGGTTGTTCGTGTTGTGTTGTATGGATCTGCTTCATATAAGCTTATTTATGGCTTTTTGATGAGTTTTTTTGGTCTCTTTATTTTCTAAAACTTATCTAAAAAGCAGATCTCGTCATCCAAAAAGCGGTCTCTATTTTTTATAGTTTATTTCAAGATTTTTATAAGTTTTATTTGGGGATTAACTCTATTCAGTGGTTTTCGAGGGGAGTACTGCTTATTCTGAGCTTATTGGCTATCACAGCTTATTCTTGGCTTATTTTATGGGTCCTTTTGCTTGGATAAACTGCTTGTCTGGTTTAACAGCTTATTTTTTAAGCTTATTAATTCTTGGCATATTTGGATTTGAAAGGAGACACAGATTCGAAAATTTTGGATCTAGGTCTTGTTTGTTTGTGGACCACAAAGACCTCATGCGAAGTATACCACCCTCAGGCGAAGTATACCTTAGGGCGAATTATACAGTGTGGTTGGGCAAAGTATACCACACTGGGGGTGAATTATACCATAGTACTCAGGCGAACTATACACCCAAGCCTAGGCGAATTATTCCACATCTTTAGGCGAACTATACGCCTTGTGGTAGGCGAAGTATACATCTGCCAACTGCCAAGCTGGGCGAATTATACCACAGCCTAGGCGAAGTATACAATCAACCCAACCCAGACCGAGTCAACTCGGAATTTACCGAGTTGATCGATTCAACTCAACCGAGTTTGACTGAGTCAAAGTCACAGAATAAGAGACGAGATAAAATGACAGACTCGATTAGAATCTTAAACCTTAAACAACAACCACAATTAAACAATCATCAATTACAGCCTCAATGTCAAACAAATCCACCAATCTATACTATATTTCCATCGTCACAAATACATATCAACATCAAATCCAATCATCTAATCGTATCCCATCTCCATAACACCATCACTTGACTCGAAACAGAAAAATACAAAGAACAATTCGATCTCAGACTTGTGTTTATTTGTCATCAACAACATTTTTTTTGACTAAACACATACTCATCATAGATCTTTGTAAAGGCTACACCTTCTTTAATTTTCGAATATGAAGAAAGAATTATATCAAATTTGTCATATTCAATCTTCGTTTCGAGTTAAGAAATACACAAACAAAGAATCATAAAACCTACCCGAGACCCTTGCTAGGATCTTGAAGCCATAAAAGTCATATTCAAGGAGGTTCTTTTGTTTGTTTAAGGTTCGAAACAGTATGGAGAAAGAAAAATATAGCTTATTTGTTGCTCGAATCTAAGATGGATAGAAGTTTAAGGTGAAATTTTTCATGAGAAGCAGATGGAAGAAATGCAACAAATTTGTTAGATCTATTTTTTGGGAGAGAAGTGTTGACTGCAAAGAAAGAGACGTGAGATTATTAGGGTTTTGAGTGATATTAGGTTTGTGGCTTTATAAATCCCTAAGAGTTAGGGTTATAATTTTGGACTCGGGCCGGTGTGTTAATGATGTTTGGGTCGAGACTTATATTGTTGGATCAAGTAATATGTTTTAGTATGGGCCGATTGTGGTGGGATGAAATTGTTTACCGGCTAGTTTTGTTTTAACATGTGGGCCGAATTTTAATATGTGATGAATCTGGGTTATAACTTAAATGGGCTGCCGGGTTTAAAATGGTGTTGGGCTATGATGATTGAGCCAGAACTGTTATGGTTTATTTATTGTGGGCTCGTGTTAACGGATTGAGGTTGGGTAATAAAACAATTCATGTCGGGTAAAAGGTAAATGTGACCGGGTTTTATTACATGGACGGGCCGTGTAATTGTGATATTTTTTAAGCCCGATATCCGTTAACGATCATAACGCATCAAAATCACGAACAACAACACAACAAACACAATACATTACACTAAAAATGATCTTTATCAAAATTCACCTTCATTCATAATGGCTAGTATAGAGTTTTAATGACTACGGAGTTTTTGTACGATGTTACTTATTTGGGATTGAAGTAGTATTTCACAAGGAGTGTACTTATTTCGTCTTCGGTTCTTTCTACCTCCTCAACGAAGATGACTTGTTCGAGCATATACGGTTTGTGATGAAGACTTGGATATCTAGTTGCTTTTGTGATTCTTTCTCTCTATACACATAAAGTAACTATCACTTTAAGGAGTTACATTGTAGGACTCAGTGTCTCATGTAGTTGAGGAGATTTCAGGAGGTTCAAGTACTTATTATCCTTTGGGATTAGGGTATTGGGTACACCATTCTTCGTCACACGGATAGTACAAGATTAAGTCACAAACTTACGATTTTGCTTCATTCTCAGGTTTATTCATTCTCGGGTTTGTTTTATCAGGTTATCTCCATCATTGATCATCTGAACTAGCCGACAGAATAGATAAGGGAATTTAGATCGGGTTGATCAAGAGAGATTTGTTAAGAGAGTACGATTCGACATCTTCTCACAGAGTATTGCTTATGTAATCACGGATTATGAAGCTAAGTAAGCAGTTCCAGTTGATATACGATGTGCACATAAGTAGGATGATTCCTTAAATAGTCATCATCTTGGAGGGAGAAATATGTACATCTGGTACTTAGTTGTTTTTATGTTACCGTTTTGATGTTACCGCTTCGACTACATTGCGGGATAAATTGCTTTCACTCAGGACTTAGTTAACTTTGGTAAAACAAATTAAATGGGTACGCATACGATGTACATAGGTGTAGGATGATTCCTCAGTTAGTCATCATCCTGGAGGGAGAAATGTGTACATCTGGTACTTATTTGATTTTTTATGTTACCGTTTTGATGTTACAGTTTCAACTACATAGAGGGATAAATTGCTTACCCTCGGGACTTGGTTAACTTTGGTGTAGCAATTCATATCTAACTTTCCTGGAGGGAGAAAAGTGCATTTTCGGGTCTTAATTGATTTTGGTGCTACGGTTTTGACTTCGTAAAAGGGATAAAGTGTGCACTTCGGGTATTGAGTTGAATTCAAAACAACTAGAATGCTTCCTAAGTGAGATGATGTTGATGATATCATCCCTCTCACAGAGTATCTTAAATGAGAAAGGAGGTCTTTAAGAAGACTACTGTATTAATTCTTATGAGTCTCAAGGGTGTCTGTTTAGGAGGGAGCTGAGATGACAAATGAAAAGCAGATTCATAAAACTTTGACATGACCAGAAGTGGAAGAAAATGAATATTTTTCAAGATATGCAGCTAATTCAGAAACTTCGAGATGACCAGAAGTGTATGAAGAAAGTTTTTGAAGACATGTCAGGAAGTTATGTGCAGAAATCCAATCAAGACCTCGGTAGAGAAAACTTCTATGTCATCCTCAACAGTATGTTTGTCTACAAGCTGAAGATATAAATCTGGAGTATTCAAGTAGATTAAGGTCATTAAAGACGATCTCAAAGAATAATGGACTTCATTCTTATCGTTTTACTTTATTTTTGCTTGTAGGAAACATTGTAACCAATTCATGTATGACACCATCTTGGAGGGAGATTGTTAGCATCACTTTTTAGTGAAGCTGGCGTCTTACACATGAATTGGACTAGTCTTGGACACTGCGTATCACGCATGGGTCATTTATGTAAACTAGGAATAGTTTGTTTTGTTTCTAGTATAAATACCCCTTATGGCTCTTCATGAGGGGTGGTTGGTGAAATCATTTGTAACTCTTTCTCATTCTTAAGCTAATATTACAAGTTTTCTCAACCTTCTCTCTACTTTCTCTCACTAAAACCATGTTTCATCTTCTATGGGTTGATCAACCAAGACCTCCCGAATAAGGTGGTTTTGTATCACGCTACACCTAGATCTTATCTTACATGGAAACCAACGGGTAGAATCTTTACTCGGGTTGGTCTTAAGTGGATTCCCATTAGAAATCCAGTTGAAACCCGCTACAACACGAATGATAGTGCTTCACCATTAGGAAAGGAAACACATAATCCTAAAACGGTTATTTGTGCAAACTCTTTATCTTTGAGTGCAGGTACTTCAAAGGCTTCTGAACCTATTTCTTCACAGAGTTCATCTAATGGAAACATCTTATCCTCGACTTCTTTGTATAAACATTCCATTTTTAATTATGTTAGAAAATATTTTTAAAAAAGCAAATACAAAAATATAAAACATATAAAACCAAATACAAAAATAGAAAAATTAAAAAAGCAAATACAAAATCAAAAAAATCAAAAATACCAAAAATAATCTTCTCGACATGTCTCTTGGGATCGATAACATTTATGTGCCTAGAAATGCCGATTAATATTGATACGGGTGTGTAAATGAAGTTCGAGCAAGAGTTCAAACGTTACAAAACATGTCAGTTCTAATTTTCTTTATGGCTTATGTGCACCTTAGTATATTACCCGGACTTCAAATAAAGGAAAGCTTATCTATCAAGATAACTTATCCTCACAACGAGAAAATCAACTTTTCTCAGTCTTGAGCAGTTCTTACCAGACATTCGAAGTTTTGAGCTCAAGAAAAGGAAAGTGTACGCATAAGTGCATTTATCCTTGATGTTGAAAGAGAAGTCTTCTAACATATCATTTTTCAAAGAGTTGAGCACAAATTTTCAAGAATTTCTCAATGACAATTCAAAGTCTTTCAAAATTGTGTGTTCAACACTCCTCTCCTCACAAAGTTTTCAAAGACAATCATTTTCTTTTAAAATGGTATCATTTTTATAAATGAGTCAATTATTAAGGGGAAGTTTTTCGAAAAATAATGTTTTAATGTTTTTGGATAAATCATCTCACGACAATTCTTATGTATTCAAAACATTATAAAAAGTCTTAATAACAACACAGTAATAATAATGACAACTCAATAGAATGTTTGTTATAAGATGATCTAATGTCTGAGCACAATTTTTTAAGAATTCTTCAATGACAATTCATAATCTTTCAAAATTGTGTGCTCAACAGTGTCTCACCCTTAATTTTATATTCTTTTTACAACTTGGTATCATTTTCTTTGGTGTCAAACATATGTAAAATTAAGGGGGAGCAAGAAGAAAAAGTTTCACATAATTCATGCTGTAACAGTTTTCTCCCCATGAGATTTTCATGATAAATTTTAATCACTTGGTATATCATAGACTAAATGAATTAGTATTTAAAATAAGGGGAGAAATGTAATTAAAATGTGATCTTGAAAATAATAAGTGATCTAAACGACTCAAAGTGTTTTATACTCTTCGAAAAAGGTTTTATGTTTACGATCTTATACCCAACAACATCTTAATTCATGATGATTCTGAAGTCATAAGGTGGTTAGGTTAAGTATTAGTCATATGATCCAACCAGAACAGAGGGGATCTACCCAAGAAAAATCCATAGTTAGAAATAGCAGTCTTTATGTATGATTTGAAGATGGATGAGAAATAGGAATAATGCTGACTAAGACATGAGTTAACACTGGAATAATCATAATAAGGTGTTAGTAATGACGTCTTGGTAAGCATTGAAGGGGTTGAAGAATGAAAAAGAAATGTATGGATAAAGGGTGAAAAAAAAAGCCCTTCACACACTTTAGACAGAAACCGGGTCAATACATATGATATCGGTTTTCATAAAGATGATTTCTGGTATTGAAGAAAAGACATCATAGACCCAGTGATGCACTACACAACCCTTCCCAACCATTCAAGTTTCTCTCAACAGATACTTGCCTTATTTGTCACGGAGATACACACGACTTCTATTGGCTTTCTCACTCTGAGTTAGTTGATATTCAATAGGTGGCAGTCTGCTCTAGCCTTCGATTACTAAAACCAAAACGCACAAATCGAGTCTAGAGCCAAGAGATCAATAAATAAATCTCATTAGGACACATTTAATGACAAACACTTGTTGAACACTATTAAGTTCACAAGCTGTTAACAAGAGTCCTACGCATTATCCTTGTGATTATGCCAGAACATCAGAGTGATACTTTTTAGTATTCACAATGACGATGGAAATCCTTCCAGAGCCAACATCAAACAAGCTTGTAGGTAACTTCCGAGATTCTATATGAATCAAACTTGTGACAGCTGGATCTCAATATTGGTCCAGTAAATGAATTGACGACGCAATCAAAAATATAGTACATATCTGATTCACTCTTATCGTGTTATCTACTTTGATACGTTCCGATAATGAGAACAAGCTAGTATAGCTGGAAACCCTGTCAAGAAGATTCTTCTTAAATTGAATCTACCTGATCACATGTACAGTAATTTATACTGTAAAATGATCCTCACGGAACCGAAGGTTAACGCTACCGAACTTCGACAAATGACAAAGCCATATTCGTCCATATCTGTTTATTACTAACCTTTTAAAAATGCATATTTAGACGACGGTGTAGCAATCTCATTCTAGCAGAGTCGGATTCATTACCACATGCTCATATTCAAGCTTTAAAGACATACATTTGGCATCAAGATTCAAGAATCAAGAATCAAGAAAGCTCAAGTATTAAAGATAAAGACTTTCGCAACTCTGATATAAAAATTCTTTAAAGTCAAACTTAGAAGCATTCTTTGGGAGATTGTTAGCCTTGATGAAGAAGAAGAGTTTACAAGCTTTCAAGATGATGAAAAGTATGAGCATGTTGGTCAAGACAAAAGATCGCAAGATGGAAAAGACGACAAAAACAAACAAGGAAAAGACGACAAAGACAATTTACATTAAATTTTCAATAATTACTTCTTTTTTTAATTATTTTTTCCTTTTACATTTTTGATATATGTGTATTTATGCATGTTTTTTTGGTAACTCAATTTTAACATTTACAATCAGCTAATAAAAAGTATGTATTTTAAGATTGAGCACTTCTATTAGTTGACGTGAAACACCTATTTTTATTATTTTTTTCTTTTCCCTAAAGAGTTATATGTCTAATTGTTGTGACATTAGCTTATTTATTTGTAACTAATATTGATTTATAATCGTTAACAGTATGTTTTTAGGATTAACTGTTAGGATGTTTTTAGTTGTTATAAATATAGAAATGTCTTTTGGTTGAGAGGTGTATTGCGAAGCGCAGAGCGCCGTTGATTTAGTTTGATGCACACTGGGGTTTCGCTAGAGAAACGCAGGGTGGAGATTGAAGGATTCGCTGCAGTTTAAAGCCAGAAAAATGGTCGGAGATAGTTTGTGTGGTTGATTGATACGATAGTATTTAATGCTGAGTGACCTACGCGTATGTATCTACTTTATTCGCCTCGGATTTTCACGATACCACTTACCAACCATTTCGATTACATCCTCGAATTTATTGAAAGGGGTTGGCACATAGGGTGTTAGTCGTCATTCGTCAATATAGTATTCTTCTTGCTGAATACAATGGTTAGGACCGGGACAAATGTTTTACGATACGTAGCATACTAGCATGTGAATATCACGTTTCTATTTATATACCTAAAACATCATGTTGCATTTTTAGACATGACATTCGTATTCGCATATGCTCACAAAATCGACTAACGAGTGTCGATTACACTTTAGTACGTAGGTAAGACATCATGAATATATTTACAAAATTTCAAATTTGGGAGAGTTCAGTAGCTCATACAATTACAAAGGTGCTAAAGGAGAAAAAAATAGATATTATCACGGAATCAGGGTGAGTCTCGAGGGTCTCCGGATATTTATAAAATTTTACGGTATAGTGTTAATATTTAAAAAAAAATACCTCGGTTTTTCCTACGTGCACTTGGTCTAAAAAAATTGTGTTCCTTGTTTTTTTATAATTTTTCGTAATTGCACTTCTTCAGATTTTGTCGTGGTTCCGTCCTATGGATATTAATGCATTCCTATGAGAAATTTTCTGTTTAATGAGCTACTTTTCATAGGATCTTTTAAAATACTCTAAATTGGAAAAGTGAAGAAACATATCGAATATTAACTTTATATTTTGGTTAATTTAAACTGTAAACTTATAAGTATGATTGGTTAGGAGCTTTTAAATGTGTTTGGATCAGGTCATCCACTTCAAAAAGAGGGTTCGAATTTTAATAGAGGGTTCATTAATCCTAGCTGTCTGTAGGAGTGTAGGGTCAATGATGGTTCAGAACACATTAAAGGTCCATAAGTTAGATCAGAGGGTTCAAACTGATATAAAGGGTCCGAAGGGTTTAATTATTATAAAGGTCCAATTTAGATTCTTTTGACGGTTCAAACGCATATAGGGAGTTAAATGGTAATTCTTGGACAGTAATTATTTTTAAAATGGCGCTTCGCAACATTTTATAGTTAATTGGACTATTAAATTTTTACGTCACATTTACGGCTTCTAGCATTTTTAGTAGAAGCCCGGATGAGCTAATTTTTTTAACAATAATAACTATCTCATAATAAACTATCTCATAATAAGTGCCATTTAAATAAAAACTCTCACACAACATAAATACCATTTAAAATACCATACAGATTTGATAGCCGGACAAACTAATTAACAGACGGAGGTACATTATTAATCACACAATCATGATTAAACATAACGTATACATACAAGTAGTATTACTGTTAAGGGTCTCCGTGTCTTGGTGAGAGTTTTACTGTTAAGGGACTCCGTGACTTGGTGGACTCAAAGATTCTTGAACCAACAAGGATTATCTTTGAGACCTCTTGATGCGTTAATAAAAAAAAAGTGTGCATCTTTGTTTGGCGTTTGTATCATAGGAGAATCCCAGCTCGAGTAGTCCTAGACAATATGGGTATCGATTTACATTCAGTTTTATGCCCTTGTTGTGAGGAGTCAAGTGAATCGTTGGATCATTGCTTTGTTACATCCCCGAAAGTTAAGCCGATAAGGGATAGGGTGTTTGAGTGGTGGGGTGTAATTATGCAAAACCTTTTATTAGTTGAAGATGTTTGTAATATCGTTGAAGCTAATGCTTTTACAAGGCTTAAAAAAGAGATATGGAAAGGGATTGTTTGGTCAGTGTTGTACTTTATCTGGATGACTAGAAATCAAGTGGTATTTAAAAAGAACGGGTCAGGAATTACAGATTTGTTCAAGGAAGTTCAAGAAAGGGTGTTCGAGTGGATTGCTACTAAGTTGAAAAAAAACCCAGCATAAAGTGGAAGGATTGGACCAGTGGGTTGATTGTTCGATCTATGTGAGAGAAGTACACACCTAGCATATTGTTCGATCTATGTGAGAGAAGTACACACCTAGCATCAAGCCGATCTTTAGATGTGGGGTTGATTTTATAGTTTCTCGTTGTTGTGTTTGTTTGTAAGTTATGTCCTTTTTTTTTGCACTTGTATTTCTTTACTTTGTGGGTTTTTTAAAGGTCCTCGTCCATATCTTGTAGAGGGATCTGTTTTTTTTGTAAGCATGTTTTTGTGTGGTTATAAAATTGCTGCAGTTCTAAAAAAAAGTAACGTATACATACATCTCAAGAAATTTAAGCAGAAAACATAAATCACAATGGTAAAAAAAACTTATTATACACATACTTCTTACATACAAGATAGTTCGTACAATATAAGTATACTTTATGTAAATTCTATAATCTATAGATGACAAAAGTATATAATCTACATACTTCTTATTCACATACTTCTCCATTACATAAAACATAGTTCATACAATATAAGTATATTTTGTGTACGTGAAAAATACTTCTTATTCACGTACGTACATACCCAAAAATATATAAAAGAGCTATTATTCGTATAATATAAGTATACTTTATGTAACTTTTATATTCTATACATAACTAGAGAGGATGTTACACTGTGATTAACCGAGCTTTCTCTCGAAAACCGTGTGAAATCGCTTAGTATCAGTGCAATTAGTTGTAGATCATATGGTTCTTTTAAACCCATCTATAGCTTTGATTACGAACGAGTCCAATTGAGTAAAAGATAGGCTTAACATTAAATTTGCGATATGAAGCTGTAAAGGAGTTTGGTCCAGTCAGTCTTTACTAGACACGCTCGAGTTGCCATTGATCGGCATTCCATAAACTCGAATATAGCCTCATCGGTTGGCGGTTTGGAAATGGAACACCTATTCTTTCCAAGTTCCTGAATTCTCGTATCGGTGTTTCATCTACGAGAAACCTGCATGAAATCAGTTAAAATGACAAGTTAGATACATTTATAGTATAAACTCACGGGGACAAAACTACCTTTGCAGGTACAGACCCAAAACTTATAGTTACCATGTTCATTTCCGAAAAAAAATATGAATGAATTACAAAGTTACCAGGTTCATTTCCCCTAGGTCCGCCCCGGCCCATATGTCGCATTTTTTCGTACTTGAAAATAGAAACGTGGACAAGCTTACACTATGGTTTGAGGAGTCCAGATGATGGAATAAGTGTGGAATCGTGAAGTAGGGTCGAACCACATTCGAAATTGTTGCTCTCTTTCACCTTTGCCTTGAGTGTACACGTTCGTGTGAAGCGTGTATGGTTGGCCTGTCTCATTGCCTAAGAACTCGAAGTCGATTTCGTCATGGTTCGGTCCTTGTGATGACAACTATTTTTTTAAACACCAAAACACAAAGTTAATACTCAAAGTCTTGCTTATGACATGTGAGATAAGAGAGTCATAAAAGCGAGACGAAACGTACATAATAAGCAGTGACGGTTCCAGCAGAGTTCCCAGGGACGAGCTTAAGTTGCATGTCGATTCGGCCGAAATGATACTCTTTTTTCGACTGAAATCCAGAGCCCGAAATTCGATCTAGTGACAATGTAAGAACATCGCCAGCTATCCTACCACGACCAGCACCCCAAGTTATATCGAAATCGTACGTTTGTTAAAGTATGCTACATAGCAATTACCAAAGTCAAGTAAGTAAACTTGTGGTTTAGCATGTAAGCAACCATTGAAATTATTATCAAAGTTGGTTTATGCTTATACTTGGAACACCTCATTATCACTTATCTAAGAGTAGTTCTCATGTGGTCAAACATATGTGGTATATTATAATAAGATTTTCGGTACTTTTGTTAAAGTTGCTAGCATTAGCAATTACAAAAAGTGCAAGAAGTAAACTTGTGTTTAGCTTGTAAGAAGCCATTGAATTATTATCAAGAGTTGGTTTATGCTATATGTGCACACCTCATGATCACTTATATATAGTTCTCATGTGTCAACAATGTGGTATTTTATAATAATATTTCGTACTTTGGGATGCATGTAATATAGATATATTTGGACTTGGACACTTATCTTATAATTATATAAATTGAAGATACAATATGGTTTTGAGTCTTTACTCATTCTTTGGATGAGTGGACCGATAGAAATGAGATTGCAACTTTGTAAGTATATATCGTATCTTAAGAATACAGTGGTATACTGGCCTGGTATATATATATATACAACGAGTTTTACAACTCACGATTCGCCTCGGAGTTTAAGAGACTAACTTTGCTAACTTTGAAACAGATCAATAATTTTAAGGACTATTTTCATAAATTGTTGATGAATTTTTTTACGGAAAAAGTCTCTGAGTTATCGTTATGTTACAAAGTTAGTCTTTAAGGACTAAATTTGCAACGCACCGATAACCCAACAGACTATTTTTGCGAAATTTGGTTTTATTACTTTAATA
>BQNB010173094.1:0-13395 GCA_026074375.1 Tanacetum coccineum
GACATTAAAATTTCAACCAACCCCTAATAGAAGTAATTGCTATTTTCGGCATCTATATTTGGTCAGGTGAGATCTTTATATAACACTATCATCTTAAAGAATAAATGAGTGAATCTTAGCCATTCATTTTTTTATCAAACAAAAAAAACTCATATTCCACCTTTTTTTTAAACAACATATCTTGCAAACAGTAAATCGTCAAACTACGAAAAATATACCATCGCGACGAGAATACTTTTATCTTTCAGTAGACAGGCACTTTGATATATTTTCGACGACTTTTTAGTGTTGAAATTTTCACCCAGAAAAATCACACATGAAATTTTCATACCCAAACACTAGATTCAGATTTTTTGCGTTTTTAGATCGCAATAAGCAGATAATCAGACGGGAAACGCAATCCCAAACACCCCCATAATACTACACAATAACTTAATATCCTAACCCAACTGCTGAAGTCGACCATGATAAATGGGCTTTGCAAAGCCAAAATAGTTCAACTACAAATATTATAATGAAATTAGATTTCGAAACATTCAACCTCATTCCAGGCGAGAGTGATGCTCATTTACTTGCTCACTCATGGTATGCTGCTTGTTCATTTCATTCAGATAACTCTGCCATAGACAAAGAAATAAAATATGAATTACAAATTAAGATTGACTATGTAAATTCTCATCCAAATAAGCAAGCAAAAGCTCATAAACAAATTTCGTCTCAGAATTATTTATTGTGTGACTTAAGTAACACTTTAGGCAGGACACATGTATTACCTGTAACATTTCAGAAGCACAATATTTTCTATCTCTTAACATTTTTGCTAATCTTCGGTCGAAATAGAATGGATTCTGCATACACTGGACACGCTGTTTCCAAACAAAACAAGTCAGCCACTATTTTGAAACAGAAGTAATTACCGCACTTATATAATTGAAGATTTGAAGAAACAGAGCTACATAGTGTGCTAGTAACTTTTGATATATTATTCATAATGAAATTCAAAAGTGCACAGAAGAGCAAATATACATGTATGCACACCTTATAAAACAAGTCCTCTTCTTCCCAATAGGCATACGGAACAGACTTAAATTTCCCAGCCTTCGTACGAAGGTCAATGAGAAATTCGAGTAATTCAGTATTCTAACAGACATGGAAAAAAAACAAAGATTATAAACCGAATAATAGAAATTGGTGTTGCGTTATGAAATGAAAACTTACATCAAACGGGTCCATTGGGAGTCCGATAATACCCGGTCCAAACATCTTTTTATATACTACACAACAAAAAAGAGTTGATTTAGTTCACAAAATACGTTTCCAAATCGAGGGTAATGCTACTTACATCGAACGGGTCCTTTCGAATTCCAACTATAACGGCCGACACAGAGTACTCCTTAAACTACACAAAGAAAAAAGAGAATCAACTTTCACCTCACAAACACATTCTTCCGAATCAAAGGCAATGTGACTTTGCTTAAGATCAAAAATGATTGAAAAGTTGCACTTAAATGCCTGAATAATGGCATCAAAAAAAGGTATATACTGGGAAACTAACCAGGTCTTCAAGAGCAGAGCCCATCTGATGAATATTGTCTCTCTTTCTCTCCATAACACTACAGCATACAAAAACCATCAATACTATCTCATGGATATTGAAACAATAATGACATTATAACCATATAAAAAGAAAGGGCCAACAATCCAGATATATGACACATATCTATGTCAAAACAATCCACTAACAAACACAGATTTTAAGACAACAAAATAAATAGTTTCTGATAATTTTGCATTTCCATCACCAGTGTATTATACAGTTGTTAGTTCATGTTAACCTTTTACAGTTAGATCGTTGGTTTCTGATAATTTTGCATTTCCATCACCAGTGTATTAAATAGCCCTCGCTTTGAAGGATGCGACTTTAGCAAATTCTTGTATAAGGTGAGTGGCCAGAAGTACTTCACCTATCAATTATTATTATTATTCACAAATTAGTCTTCAAATGCAATCATTTCAGTAATTATGATTCTAACCTTACACTTGCATGTAGACGTGAATACGTGATTAACAAGCTAAAATGCAAGCAGATAAACAGAGCACCATCATAATATTTCTACTCATGACAGTTGCTTCACATCATAGTTGAAACTTTAACTAGTATAAAAGATGCAATTGTTTCACAGACAATTTTGATCATTCCCCACTGAAAACTATATCTATGTATCATCATAAAGATAAACTTCCGTTAGAAATTTGTCAATTTCATAATGTGTATGTGTCGCCTGATGTAATCTTTTTATTACCCACACAAGTTTTCATTAAACGGTATCCTAATCTCCTAACTGTTGCTAACAAGTTACTCGTTAGAACCTTAAATCAATCAAACAAGGTAACAAGTATACTTTTTTGTTATGAAAAATTACCCTCCCAAAAGTTTTAAATCAGCGGGGAAACCCTGACCCTGTTCAAGTCACCTTTAGCCATTAGTTTAACCATGAGTTGGAATTCAACCCGGACATATTTCTCCAAAAGCCATAATTGACGTGGATGTTTGTGGTGAGGGATTATAATAAAAATTACATTCTAATTGAGCATGTATTTACTTATATACAATGAAAATTTTAAACTTATTGTAGTCAGCCGTGTTCAAAAGGATACAGATTTATTTGTTTTTTGTTTATTTATAAACCTAATTTTTTGGCTTCTTTTCAGAACTATGAGGCTTATATAAAAATATCAAAATAAGCCGAAATAATTGACCTTATAAAATATATGTCGAAAACAGATAATCTAATAAGCCTACAAAATAAGCTTTAAAAAAACATCCACAAGTGCCGACATGTATTTGTTCATAGTAACTGCTAACAATGAATTAAACCGAACTGATTTTTAATATCAACCATGTTTAGGAATTCACAAAGCGACGATGTTTCTTTTCACAGCAAATGTTAAAAACTAGCTTAGTATAGAAATAAGGTGCAAGAGCAGAAAACTAAACCTTCAAATCATAAATAATTACTGCAACGACGGCGGCTGAAAGATGGCTTTGACGCTTGATACAAGATGGGGGCGGACAAGTAGCAGATGGGGACTAACCGGTGAGGACCTTCTGTGACGCGTGACCCACTAAACCATATAGATCATGTGTAAAATTGGCTCCCAAAGTGAGTGTTAATCTATATATTTATATATCTATATCTATACATAAAGCAAGACAGTTTTAGCAAGACAGTTTTAGAAAGTCTGAAAATTTAAACTTTTTATTTTCTTTTTATAAAAACTAGTATGTTACTCGTACAAAACAGTGGTTCAGGGGACATTAAAAATAAAAAAAACTAAAAATTAATAAAAATATATCAAAATGAATATTAAATTAAAGATCATAAAATTTTAGAGAATATGATGAAATTATATTATAAAAAAGTAAATAGATAAAAAAATATTTCAATTTAAAAATAAAATTTCGTTTTTAATTAAGAAGTGACACATGTCACTTTAATTGTGTTTTACTAAAATGATATTGATGTTTAAGATTGCACATTAAAAGTTATTACAAAAGATTAAGGGGGTGTTTGGGATTGCTTATTGAAAATAGATTATGCGGTTTGAAAACGGATAATCAGATAATCAGCTGTTACAAAACGTGATTTTAAAATTTAGTGTTTGTGTTTGATTATGTTGTAGGATAACGCAATAATCAGATAATCAGTTTTTGTGTGTTTGGATAATGAGATTATTTTAATTAGTTAAAAAGTAAAATGACGAAAAAGGACACTTGTTTGCTCGTATGTTATTTGAATTAAACTTGTTTTACTATAATCTCAGTTTACAAAGTCGTACTCATGTTTGTAACTACACTAATAATATTAAAATACTACTTGAATGGTTATCCACAATTTTATAATATGTTCTTAACAAGCAAGAATACGCCGCAGCGGTGATGCGGGACTTTATTTTTTTATTTTTTATTATATTATTTATTTTTATTTGTTTTTTTCGCGCGGTTTTTTTATGTTTAATAGAGGTAAGATTATTTTTTCTTGCCACGTTACTGCGGCGTTAATTTCTTCGTGCGTTTGTTTGTCGTGTCATTTAATTCTTTTTTTTTTTTTTTCCTTTAATTTTGTGCGAGTTTATTTTGTCCGTCTCATATTTAATAGTGCGGGTTTACTTTTTCAGTATCGTGTTTATTAGTTTTTTTTTATGGTCTTACGCGTTGTTGCGTCGCGTTAAAATTTTATTTTTTTGCGAATTTTTTTGTCTCATGGTGTAAAATGACACTGTTTAAGTCAATTCGGAAATGTTTACCGCGGGTATTTTTTTTATCTGATGCGTCGGTAATTTATAAAAATTTTTCCTCCCTATTTTGTGCCGATAAATTAAAAAAAAAAAAAAAAACTAATTGGGCCGGGCCAAATTTTTGGGCTAAATTTTTTGGGCTTCTTTTTGGCCCAGCACTGTAGCATAATTTTTCGTGCGTTGTTGCGTGTCATTAATTCTTTTTTTTCCTTTAATTTTGTGCGAGTTTATTTTGTCGGTCTCATATTTAATAAGTTGCTGTTTTACTTTTCCAGTATCGTGTTTAGTAGTTTTTTTTAATTTTATGTTCTTTACGCGTTGTTGCGTCGCGTTAAAATTTAGTTTTTTCATTTTTTGCGAAAGTTAATTTTTTTGGTCTCATGGTGTAAATTGACACTGTTTAAGTCAATTCGGAAATGTTACCGCAGGTATTTTTTTATCTGAATGCGTCGTTACTTTTATAACATTTTTTTCCTCCAAATTTTGTGCCGATAAATTTAAAAAAAAAAAAACTAATTGGGCCGGGCCAAATTTTTAGGCTAAATTTTTTGGACTTTTGGCCAGCACTGTAGCACTGTAGCAGTGCTACATTGCTTAAAATGAATAGTGCACATAGGTAAAAAAACGATGTCGTTTTAAACCTAAATGTGTAATAGTATAATTCTTTCAAGAAAGTTATAAAGTTGCTTCATTTTCCTAAGGACAAAACACAGAGTAGGTGAAAAACTCATCGCCTTCATCACCAATACAGCCATTGTCTATCATTAAATCCTCATTGTGTCACTCAAAATTTAAGCCAGTAAATGAGTTGCAGTAAACAAAATTCTAAGCCAGTAAATGGTTTGCAATAATCAATTGCGTTGCCGCTAAGGGATGACAAAGAGAACAATCAACCTACTCGTATTGAAGACAAGTTAGAACTAGGATTTGTGAGAAACAAGGTTACATATATTTTGGGGTTAGTTTGGTAATTTGGTAATGAATAATTAGTTTAAGCATAATGCGTTTGTTTGCAAGTAACGGTTGGGTTGCTTTTCCAAAACGAGGTTTTGGGGCTATCATAACGCAGAAAAGCGATTATCATGTCATGGTTGCCAAACACTTCAAAATAGCTTACTTCATTTTGGAACCGCAATAAGTAGAAAATCCATCTCCAACCGCACTCCCAAACACCCCCTAAGTTTGTCACATAAATGAGATGAATGTGTTTTTTTATTAAAAAGAAATATTTTCATAAAAAGAAAAGTCAAACGTCTGAATTTTTAGACTTTTTAAATATAGAATGTCCTAAATGCTTTATAATGTAGTATAGATATACCTTTTTAACAACAAACACATTTTTTTCATTTAATGTAACAACTTTTTGTTATATGCAATCTTGATCATCTATCTCATTTTTGAAAAACACATCTTAAAGTGACATGTGTCACTTATTAATTAAAAAATAATCTTTATTTTTAAATTGAAATATCTTTTTATCTATTTATTTTTTTTATAATTTAATTTTACCATATTTTTTAAAATTTTGTGCTATTTAATTTAACATCCATTTTGATATATTTTTATTAATTTTTATTTTTAATGCCCCTGAAACCGCTGCTTTGCGCGGGTAAACATGCTAGCACTATTAAAAAGTGCAGTTTGATTTTTTGATTTTTTAACTTTAAATTTAAATATTTTTGTTTTATTATATACTTTTTTTTCATTCTAAAATTATTATTTTTTTTGAAAAAAAACCACAGAGTTTAAAAGAAACATAAAGGTTAATGAGTAACAAACTTTCTCAAATGTTCGATTATCATGTATGAACTTCATAAAATACCAAAATATTCATCAAACTTTGTTTGTTTGAGCTAATATCAACAAACCCTGTTTTTACCTCTAAAATCTACGACAAATGACAAATATACATGTTACGTCATAAGTTTATGAGCGAATATTTGACAAAGTTTGATGATATTTTGAAATATTTGACAAAGTTTGGAGAGTATTTTGAAACACCTAACTTCACGTAATCAATTTAACAGGTGTAGCCGGTTGTCGGTCACGACACGCAAACAAACATATGAGACATGTGAAAAAGTTCTTCGCTATTAGATGACATCAACCTAAAAAATTATTATTACTGATCTCTCTCTCTTATTTTTTTTGCAAAATGACAGTTTTAGCCTAAACTAATTAATGATGAAAACATGGAAAGGAGGCGCATGCGTTTATTTCAATTTTTCCTTCGCGATCAAGCTAGCAATTGGCTTAACCGTCTACCCGCAGGATCCATCTCCACTTGAGAGGATCTCACTACTCGTTTTCTTGCTCAATTCTTTCCACCGGGAAGGACTTTTAAACTTCAAAATGACATCTTGATGTTCCAACAACATCAGGATGAATTTCTATCCAAAGCATGGACTCGTTTCAAGGACTTACTCAAAAAAGTCCCTCGCCATGGCATCGATCTTTGGCTCCAAGTCTATATCTTTTATGACCATGTCAATCTCACCGCAAAGGCGAACCACCGACCAATCTGCCGGAGGCAAGCTTCGTGACAAGAACGCCGAAGAATCTTGGGCACTATTAGAGGATCTCGCCATCTATGACAATGAAAGTTGGAATGACCAAGAGACTTCGCTAAACTTGTCAAGGCAATCTCTTTGCCTCAAGATGTCCCGAGTACATCTGACCGTCGTCTCATTGAGCTCGAAAATAAAGTCCAACGCTTGGTGAAAGCTTATCTTGCTCCTAAATCACCCGATCAAGTGAATAAAATCGCTTATTCATACGAGATTTGTAGTGGTCCCCATGACACTTAGTATTGC
This sequence comes from Tanacetum coccineum, assembly GCA_026074375.1. Lineage (NCBI taxonomy): Eukaryota > Viridiplantae > Streptophyta > Magnoliopsida > Asterales > Asteraceae > Tanacetum > Tanacetum coccineum. The sequence goes on from BQNB010173094.1 coordinate 7,113, forward strand.
ATGGAAAATCTCGAGCAAGCTTTGTCGATTATGCATCCTCGCGTACTGATAAAGGGGGAGGCAAGTGGTTCACTTTCAAACCTGAGCAACACAACCTTTGTGACACCTATAATACGTCATGGAAAAGTCACCCAAACCTTAGGTGGAAGTAACCTTAAAATTCTCAAAACAGTTTTTTTCAAACCCACCTAATCGTTTTCAACCTAACCGTTCATTCCCGAGCCGCCCCTTCAACAACAATCCTCTAAATAATAATCAATCAAATCTCGAAGGATTGGTGTCTAACTTCATGGCATCTCAAGACACTAGATTGTCTAAGTTTGAAGCCGATTTCAAACAGCAACAAAGCGAAATGACCAATAAAATTGAGACGTTCTTGAAGGCCATCAACGATCAAATGACGGGAGCACTCCCAAGTGATACGGTCAAGAACCCGAAACTGAATGTAAACTCCACCTCTCCTGTTTTGTCTGCTCGTTCTTACCCAATAGAAGACCCCCAAAGCTTATCTCATATCCGTAATTCGATCAATGCTATTAAAACATGCTCCAAACAAACAAATGAATCACAAAAAGACCAATCAAAAGTTAAAACATTAACGGTCAATGAAATTGGAACACCAAAATCTAAAAAACCCAAACAGACTCTAAAAGATGAATTTAAGGATTTGCATCTTAACTTACCTGTTCTTGAAATCCTAGCTCATGCTCCAATGTATAATGTTATTCTTGATAGATATGTGAAGAGTTTAAAGTTAGGTAAGAAAGGGTCCACGTTCATTCAAGGGGAAATGCCTAAGAAAATAAAGGATCCCGGATTAGTCACTATGCCTTGTAGACTAGGGGACTCCAAGCCTCTTGACACCTTAGCTGACTTAGGGTCTTGTCTGAATTTTATCCCATTATATCTCTTCAAAAAGCTTAAAGTTTGATTACTAGAAGAGACCAATCATGTTTTTGGGTTAGCCAACAAGACTAAGTCTTATCCCGTAGGAATTGTCAAAAATGTAGAAGTTCACATAGGAAGGTTAAAACTCTTAGAAGACTTCTATGTTATAGACATGGAAAAGGACCCCACAACCCCTTTAGTCGTAGGAAGAGGATTCTTAGCAACCGCTAGCGCCGTGATAGATTATAAAAAAGCCAAAATAGCGATAGGAGAAGGAGTTACTAGGTCGGTATTTGGAGTGAAAGAAATCGACCTAGGAAGAGAAGAAATATCTTATTGAACCACCTTAGGTAAGAGAGAGTCTTATGGACCACGACCTAGTATGGATGGAATAGGTGCCCAACCCTCCTTTTTATGCTAGAAAAGACTTCTTGGATTACCATTTTTTAGGAGAATAGGAAATTGCTAGAGATGCCGAACTCAACCCCTTTAAGGATGTCTTAGTGTTTAGAAAGATGGTAGAATTCTTGGGATCCCTACCCATCAATCTTAAAGGAAACACGTGGGAGTTGGAAGAGTTGATAAAGGAGAAAATAGATTGGAATAGGCCACCAAAAGAAGGAGACGCTGCGCGGCACATTAGGATTGAATTGATTGACCCCGACGGAGAAAGATTCAAAAAGACCTTTCAGTCAATTCTCACCACTAGAAAGTTGTCCAAACAAGAGAATCGAAGCGAGATCATCGACTTGGATCACCTTCATGATTTCTAGGAGTGTGACTCCGAGTCTAGCTACAAGACTCATTAAATAAACAAAAGCGCTTACTGAGAGGAAACCCAATCTTTTATTTTCATGCATTTAGAAGTGTCTTGTGTGTCTTGTTTGTCGTTTTGGGTCATATTATGTGTTAAATTAATCTTTAATGGTTTATGCAAGAACTCAGTAATAGGATTTGCGTAGCTGAAAATTTTTCAAGAAACAAAAAAAATTATGTTTACAGAACCTGGAGACGCGCAGGATTTTCCTAACGCCGTCGGCCAACCCAACGACAGTAAACTCGTTTTTATTTTGAAAAATAATCTTTTTATAATTACTAGAATTTGAAATTTCTTGAAACTTGCAGAAACTCACGACTACATTAACAAATTCATCCCTATATTCATGCTTTCGTAGTGTCCTAAACCCTAAATCATTACGTTGTCTATTATCATTCCGCCGAATTTTACACTAGGTATAGTTGTTTCTTATCTTTGATTTGCAGGTTATATTTGCAGAGAAGAAGCCCATGAGTTCTTAGGAGTTTTATGTGGACGATTCTTGGACGACGATTTAGCCAGGTTCATTTGTTTCTTCTCCAATATTGATCAAAACCAGGAGAGTACTAGTTTTTTTTTGCTTTTTTCTTTTCTCTTATCATTTTGCGGGACGTTTAATAACATTAGGTGACAATGATCCACATAGTGTAGAAAAATCAGCCATAAAAAACTATCCTTACAATTGCCTTGCTTTGTCCTTAAAATGAATGAGTAGATATACTGAAACATAGCGTAGAAGGTAATTATGTGCCCAAATTTATTTTTATGGCACAATACCAACGAAAACCAAGTATAAATAGCGTCTCATGTGATAGAGTTGTATGGACTTAGCAAAAAAACCCTATAACGCAAAAAAATTCCGTCGTGTTTCAGAAAAGAGATGTACGCGCCCGAGATCTTCTAAAGAAATTCAAGCAACCATCTTGATGAGCTAAAAGAAAATTTAACCATACCTTTTACTTAAGTTAAGTTAATTGAGCAATCATGTAATGTCGGATCATGGATTTCACGTGCATAATGTGAAATTGTCGCCCTTTTCTGGAGCATTGGTATCGGTTTAAAATTATATGAGAGTGTACCGGTAGTATATTAAATTCTAGAACTTGCTTATGTGATTTATCCCGAGACCGCAAGTGAGATCGCATTCGTGTGATTAGGATTTGCTGAAGTGATGATGATAAGAGCACTATGATAAACCCAGTTTTAACATGTATTTGTTAGATGGTCTCCCAATCATAGAACAATCCCCACACCCTTCCTATGCACTCATTTTTAGTGCAAGATGACCCTATACACCCTCCGAGCCTATCCTTTTCGCTTGTTTTTTTTGTAAATTCTGGTGGATTCTAGCTTAATAATGAAGAGCAATTGTTTACACCCCACACCAAATGTTACACAAAAATCGCCTTAGCCTTCCTTGTATGTACTCGTTTTTAGTACATTATTGTTAAACCCCTTAATTCTTTGCTTGAAGTACGGGTTTCTAAAGTCGAGTCTTTTATTATTGTATACAGTTTTGGGACTATTGGACTTAAATATTTTATTTATAGAGAAAAGGGGAAGAAGTAATTAATACCCCAAACGTGCTTATACCTCCATGTTTGTTATCCTTTCATTCGGGTCCTAATAAGTTATGTCATTGAGTTTAAAAAACGTCAATAAAAGGATGTATCTATAAACCCCAAGTCATGAATTATTATGTTAAAGCAAACGCAGGTCAAAGTGTAAAAAAAAAGAAAAAAAAATAAAAGAAAGAAAAAAAATAAAAAAAAAAAAAAAAAAGAAAAGAATAAAAAGAGTAGGATGTAGAGTTCGTAACGTTTGGGACGAAACATGCAATTTGGCCAAACTTTAAGGACGATTTATGCAATTTACTCTTATAAACTGCATATAGGGGTTTGGTCATTTTTTGGAATACTTCTAAAGTTTATATAGGGGTTTGGTTTGGTAGCACATCAAGCATGTTGGTAACGTGTCAAAATGACTCATTTTTTTGTTATGGTTAAATAGTTGATACAATTATCCTAGCTGATTGTCTGCAACTGATGTGCTTCAGTTGTTTTTTTCTTTATTATCAGGTACTACTAGGAAGTGTGACGTGTCCGTACTATCGCTTGCTATCAAGAGTATTATCTAACTTTGTTTTCGTACTATCGCTTGCTATCAAGTATATTATCTTACTTGTAAATAATATTTGATGGCATATGTCACTCATAAACTCGCCAGTAAATCTGCAACTCCTAAACTTACCATTATACTTGAAGAGAATGTATGCCCATATGTAGTTTCTCACATGAATAAAGTGTTTGGTAACCTTAATTTCAGATAAAAAAATGATTGATATGTAAATCAATATTTAAAAACATTTACAGAAAATGAAAATATAACCTGGTAATGACAATGAAAATGAAACTTGAGGTTAACCTTTAATGTTAGAAGGTATATGCTCGGATGATGGCTACAAATCTAAACTTCTCTCAGATGGAGGACCTCACATTCACGGTAATATAGTCATTTACTTTGTCATTCGCATTTAAGGTTATACAAAAGGTTATACCGTCTCTTTTAGTTTTAAGAAAATCAGTAGTTTATCATGTTCAGAAGAAGATGCGTATCACCTTATTTTAGAGTATACAATTCGTGTGCATCTGGGATTGCTTAGTTTGGACTGCCCCATCTGCTAGAAAAAAATGTAGCCAACAACCTATTATTTTTTATGTAACTAATATAGGCAGATACCTTGTCTTATGCTCAAACTCATTACTGTTCATTTTCTCTAAAATATAAGCTAATAAGTTAAATAAGCAACCCAAACACCCTATAACTGTATATGTTAAAAATTTTATTATGAGATTGAAATAACTATTCATTGTGAGCCTTCTTTTTGGTTGCATTTATTTCTGGCAATTGGGTCGGGTTTGGTAGGATTTTGGTCGTGGGTCAACTAGGTCATTTGTCAAACTTATCTTGGCTCAAACGGGTCATATTCTAAAAATGGTTAAACTGGGTCGTGGATGAACCAGTTATGGTCCGACCATTTATAAATTCACCAAAGTTAGTTGATGAACCACTTGGCCTGGTGTTTAATCTTTACAAAAGATGATTACCCAATCTGACCCAGAACCACGTAAATTGCGACCCATATGAACCATTTCTTTTTGCAACCTTTACTTGCAATGAATGTGTTTAATTGTATGCAAATACTGATTTATGTAAAATAATTTGTTTGATGAGCTAAATTGAGAATATTAAGCACTTAAAAAAACTAAAGTTTGTAAAATAACCTTAAGTATAGTTATAAATTGATAATGTTTCGGCATTTTTAATAAAAAGAAAGTAACTGTTTATTTCTTAAGAATATTAGCACTTCAAAGTGTTTTATATAAAGCCGCTTATCTTTGTATTCGTATAGTAAATAAGTACTTCATGAGTGTTGCAGATTAGTTATTTTAAACTGTTTTGTCTGCTATAAAAAAACTAACCCCGTGCGATATCTAATCTCAATGCAAGAAATGGTGTTATACCAGGAAAAAGATATTGATTTGAGTCACTCAAAACACTTGCACTACAACTAAAGGAATAGTTCCGCGAGAGCCCACTAAAAATAATTTACTGCATTTTGGTAATTATATACAATCTTAAAGTTATATATATCATAAAGATATACCAAATTACCACATATATAACAATCACGAACACCTAGGACATACTATTAATATCGGCATGATCTTTGTCAAAAGATAGCTGAATTGTATCTTGAACAAAATCTTTGTTGATTTTATTATCAGAAACTCTTCGATGATAGAAATTAAGGATTGTCTAACGAGTGCCCTCAGGGCATTAGATTAAATGATTAAATAAAGAAACTTTAGGTTTGTTAAATACAAATTCAGAACTAATTAAGGTAAATTATAAGATCAATTAATGTGTATTAAATGCATTTTTCAATTTATAAGGAAAGTTCAGGATGAATTAATGCACCTTAAGCGATGCCTTGAGGGCACTCGTTAGACAATCCCTAGAAATTAATACTTTAAAAAGCTATTATTATCGGTGATAGTGGCTACGTATATGACTATGACTATTTGTTCCATCATCACACCACTAATATAATGACTCCTACTATTGATAGTATTTTTAGAGTTTTAAAGGCACATGGTACATGATACTTAGATAATGCGCTAACGTTATTATGTTGCATTTATTCGTTACATAGATACTTTTTGTGTGTACTATAAGTTGTTTGTAACATGCATATTTTTCCTTGCATATATTATTCTTTTAATAACAACATAATAAGATATGTTTTTTGTACTTTGATAGATGTAATTGGGGAATTAGTTGGTATCTTGAGACCAGAATTTACAGATTCAAACATCATACAACATGAGTCAATGAATATATTACTAAAGGATCTAGAGTGAGTTATTCAAAACCATTACTTTACGTATCTCATAGACTCATGATATTTGTGACATCTATTAGTAACTATAATTATGAATTAGTATATGCAGAAGTTCTCAGATTCAATGTACATTATCCAATGACTATATCCATGAGTTAATGAGTTTGATTGGG
>BQNB010173097.1:0-13394 GCA_026074375.1 Tanacetum coccineum
GTTTTTATATTTTGTGATTATCAAAATGTAAGGATGTAAAAAATATTAATAATGTTTTTAGGCATTATTTCTATCAACATCTAGTTACCATCCATCATTCGTCCATCATGCGAAAGATTTCCTGGTATGCTCGGCATGCATCATCGCTTGTTCTTGCCAAATCATCGTATTCATCTTCTTTAACAGCAACATACTCTTCGTCTTGTCCGAATGAATACTTGATCATCTCAAATCTTCTCATATTGCATACCTGCAGTTCATGAGTTTCACATAACTCTTGTCTTTCATCATGAGTTTCATTCCAATAATCTATTTTATAGTGATCGTGGAAGGTAATCTAATGGCTTTCCCATCTTCTCCAACCATCATTGCATGATTCATCATCACTGATTAAGCCTTTCATGATAGCTTTATTTCTTAAAGCTTGTTCTTTTAGCTCGCTATCCTTCAAGGCTTCGTACCATTTATAATCTTGGTAATGGAGCGAGTTTCCAACTATGTAAGCTCCAGGTAAGTTTCCTCCATTACAGTATCAATCATTCTCCCAACTACATGTTGGCCATTCTGAACATCCATTTTTATAATTGAAGGGTTTACAATAATGCTTAGCTGGTGTGGCTTCAGTCCAAACTCCAACGTCAGTCCATGGTTTCTCATCAACCCATGGTATATATTTGTTCCATTCATAGATCCAATCATCCTTATATTCTTCATAAGTCTTGAATCCCTCAATGTCCTTAGTAAGTAAGTCTGGATTGATTTGCAAAAGATAGTTAAATTCTTTGAAGGTCTTGCACATTGGCGTCTCAAAATCAAATATATTAGTGTCGATCCTAAAGACTTCAGTAACTTCATCTTCATTATCAGAAAACTCTTCATCCGTGAGCTCAACTTTATCATCACCTATAATCCAGTAAATCCATAATGCTTTCTTCCTATAATGATCTATTGTTTTGTAGTTAAATTTTTTTGACCACAACCATTCAGTAAATGCAACATCAGATGGATCATATCCCGTATCATCATCAGCTTCATGCAACACTTGTTGCTCTGAATCATCATCCTTGTTTGAGTCACATGGGATGTTAGCAACTTCAACTTCATACGAGAATAAATCATCATCCATTTCGCTCATCCGGTTGAATTCATTATTGAAAACTTCAAGTGATGTACTGCAAGTGAGAGAAACATCTTCGTCGTTAAGATCCTCAGGTTTCTCTAACTCTCTTTTGATTACCTTTGTCATTCTTAACTGAAAAATAACCAGAAAATTATCAGTAGAACCAGTGGGAAAAAGGTGTTAAGAAAATTTTGAGCTTTAAGTTCGAGAGTGGAAAAGAACTTTATCAGATGATCGATACTGCGTATTCAATAGAAGTGAATATGCCGTATTAATCAGTTGAATGAATACGCTATATTGGATAGAAAGTTGGGTACGCCGTATCCAATGGAAGTGGATACGCCGTATCGAGTTATCGACCAGAACAGTGTATTAGGAAAACAATTAAATCAAACACACAAATATACAAGCAAACAATTAAACTAACAAATATATAAAATATACAAGAATATACACTAATCTAATTTACACTACTCCTAAGGGTTAGATCTAATCTAATAACCAAAATATAAAATAAAAATCAAGATTAATTTTCACTCCCCGGCAGCGGCGCCAAAAACTTGATGTGTCGTTGTGTGGTGTTTATTTATGAAAGTTCAAGTTTTAAATTTATATTTTGCCGACTTAACAAAAAACAACATTTTAATGGGCAGTGTACCCGATCGGTGGTAGATTCGTGGTAAGTAGGGTGTCAAACACTTGAAGCGAGGTTTAATCTCTCAATTTATCAATATTTTGGTTATCTAATCTAAGTTAATTCTAATCTAACTCAAACCTATGCTAATCCTATGTTAGTTCTAATTTTAATTCTAACAGGTAAAATGGGGGGTTTTTAGCTTGAGAGACTGGTACGGGTTTGGTGGTGACTACAATCAATTCAAGACACTTTAACCCACGCAAGCAAATTAACAGAAGATAAAAGAGCGGTCAAGCCTTATGATAGAAAACTGTATTAGCCATCATTAATCCGATTAGAAGTTGGTTTGTTTATTCAGTGCAATAATTACTTATCTCGAGGTGACATATCATTCTTAAGACTTAGGCGGGACTTCTTCTTAAGACCTAGACACATTAATTATGTCACAATTAAAGCATCCGTATAAAGCATCCTTTTTTGATGATTATAATCTATCTTAGGGATTAAAGCAATGGTGATCTTGTTAAACCTTAGCTCATAGAGACTTTACCCACTCACTGCTTAACGGCGATTTATACACTAGTAGTCTACTAACCAAGTCTTTACCAATTAATTAGAATGTACTCGTTGATCCCAAAGGTCACCTACCGGTCCAACTAAGCTCATAATCTAAAGACAAAGATAGGCCATTAATTGTGATCCCAAAGGTCACCTACCAGTTCAACAAAGGCTTGTTCGGGATCTTCCATGCAATACTGAGTATCGTGGGGAACACTACAGATCTCACATGAGGTAGTGATTTTGTTCACTTAAGAAGGTTGTGTCAGAGCAAGATGAGCTTCCATCAAGCGTTGCACTTGATTTTCGAGCTCGATTAGACGGCGGTCGGATGTACTCGGGACATCTTGAGGCAATGCGATTGCCTTGACCGGCTTAGCGAAATCCTTTGGGTTGTTCCAACTTTCGTTGTCATAGAGGGCGAGGTCCTCTAATAATGCCTAGGATTCTTCGGCGTTTCGATGACGAAGCTTATCACCGGCCGATTGATCAATGGTTCGTCTTATGACGGGATTGACATGGTCATAAAAAATTTAGACTTGGAGCCAAAGGTCGATGCCATGGTGAGGGAATTTTTGTAGTAAGTCCTTGAAACGAGTTCATGCTCGGATAAAGATTCTCCATGATGTTGTTGGAACATCAGGATATCATTGCGGAGTTTTACGGTCCTTCCCGGTGGAAAAAATTGAGCAAGGAATCGGGTAGTAAGATCCTCCCATGTGGTGATGGATCCCACTGGAAGACGTTCAAGTCAATTGCTAGCTTGATCGCGAAGGGAAAATTGAAATAAACCAGGCGCGTTCTTTCCCTATTTTCACCATCAAGGTCAAGTGAGTCTGCTAGTTTTAGGAAATCCTTAAGGTGTTGGTTTGGATCCTCGGACCGAAGTCCATGGAATGAGCATCCGTTTTGCACCAACCGGATGGTGTCGGATCGAAGAGGTATCACATTGTTCCCTATGAGGATCTTGATGGTATTCCTATAGCCCTCATGGCTAGGTTTGGAGTAGTCTCCTAGAGTGCGGATAGGATTCTCATCTCCCACGGTGGTTGATGAGAATGGGTTACTAAACAGATAACACAAAGAAAAGATAGACTACGAGAAAGCTAATATGTGGAAATTAAATCTTAGAAGGATTCAAGCAAGTAGAACTAAGCTAAACTATGATCAAAACCTAACTATTCCCCACGCAGCAGCGCCAAAAACTTGTTGCGGTTGTCATAAGGGACTTCTACAAGAAGTTTTACAACTCCCTAGGCAGTGTACCTAACCGTTGTAGTGTAGTATAGGCAAGACTTGGGGGTTGTTATCGTTCTCTAGGGGAATAGGTTGGGAAGGATTGATCATGGTCTAACAGAATTCTAGGGGTTGAGAGAAGATTATTTTTGTGTGTTTTATGTTTATAGGAAAGCACGTAAATCATATATTTGAGGGATTGGTTGGTTTTAGCTATTAAACTAAATATAAAACTAAGCTACTGGTGATAACAATATAATAAAAGATTGTGTTTATTTAATCATGTATTACTCCCTAGATTGCTTCTCCTAGTGTTGTTGCTTTGTCACACTTGTGATGATCTATGTAATTATTTCCTAAGTCATGAACGAATTACACGAACCCGCCGTCTATTTAATATTCCGTTAAGGCAACACACAAGTAAGGTAGTATGAAGACTATTACAAGGCCCCTAAGAGTATATTAAATGCAATTGAAATATATTAAGAGTGGATCAACCATATAAGGGGCAAGGTAGTATGAAGACTGTTACCCGATAGTATCCTTTCTACACAATCATGTTTTCCTAGACATATCAACAACGATACAGACAAAAATTGGTTTTCTAAGACCTAACATGGATATTCATCACAAGAAGCAACACCACTAAAATCTACATCCTAGGTTTCATACAATCATAAATAAACACAATAGAAGGTTTAGACAAGCATGTTAAAGATAAAGTAAGAATAGATAAGAATCACGCAACAAGACATATTGAATGATTAAGATAGTCTTACTTGATTAAAACATGAATTGAAGAAAGTACAATAGGGTTTTGAGGCCCTAAAATCGTCCTTAACAGCTGCTAAACGAACTAGGGTTCGTCCCTTTCTTTTACTCTAAAGTTACACACTTAAAACCCTAAAAACGGATTTGTATATATAGGAAAATCGCTGTGACGGCGTCGCGTTTTAATCGTGACGCCATCATGAATAGAATATTCTAGATAATGGGTTGGGTCGTGCATTCTGACGCCGTTTGGATATCTTGTGACGCCGTCTTGAGATGCGTTGTGACGGCGTCACATGTAATTTGTGACGCCGTCTCTAGCTTCTGAGTAGAAATTCTTGAGAGATGTTGGTGTAGGTCCGTAGTCTTGTCCGTTTCTTCTCCAAATGAGCCCAAGTCACGTGTATTTCCTCCAAATGCCTTCCAAATGCCGAATACCTGAAAATGAACGATTAATTACCTATTTTGGGCATAAATGCACGATTTAGAGGTTAACCGACCCCCAAAAAATGTATAAAATGACACTTTATCACGTATCCTAGTCAGCGTTACGGCGTAACCATGGCAATACGGTTACGTCGTAACATATTTTAAACCTATATTCAGGAAGTCCTCGTCAGCATTGTTACGCCGTAACACACCTCAATGGTTACGGAGTAAACATCTTAAAGTCTATAAATAGAGGCCTCATTTATGCATTTGAGATATCTCCCCTTACCACAGCTCATACAAGGGTAGGGAGAAAAACACTTTTCGTCAATACAACTAGAGTTATGAAGAAAGGAAGAATAAACCATGTTTACAAGTGACAACATTAGATTTAGGAACTTTGGTGTCTTGAACATGTTTTTCACACTTGTTCTGTACATTATCTTGGATATAGACATGGTGTAATTCTCCTTAATACTATCATTGTTTTATTTCCTTTTGATGTCTTATCTCTTCTTGTTATTATTGTCGTTATCTGGTTATAGCTTTGATTGCAGGAACTTATTCTAGGTTTCGTGTTAAGGCTGTGAGAACATTGAGTGTAAAGATACCCTCTTCGCTTAAGTGTTCTCTATTCTCCAATCAAAATACCCACATTCATTGGTGGTTCCTCCTACACCCATTAGGAGTTCCCTTAGCCTTAAGATTGAAATTAAGTTTTTTTGCATCAATTGCATGCTGCTTGACCATAGTATAATTTCGGCCCTTGCTTTCGCAGGAAGTAAGCTTCTATCATAGGATCTAGCTATGGTATTAGGCGTGATTCACATTCGAGTCGCAATTACCCTATCTTCAAGCCAATAGAGGAATTAACCACTGAGAACTAGTAGGTCAATTCCTCTTGCGGGTTCATTCCACCTAGTGATCATAGGCTAAACGAAGATGTTTTTCTTGGTTTAGCGTCACCTCAGATAATTATAATAGTAAATTTCACTAAAAGAGGAGTAGAAATCATTCAGGGTAATTCAATGGTAGTATACCTACTATCCTAGTATCTATTTTCTTCTTTTTTATTTTACAAAATCTCTTTTAAAGTTTTTATGTTCTCAAATCCAATCACGATAATTTAAATTGCTTTATAGTTGATAGTAGATAACCTCGTTTCAGAAGCCTTGCACATATCTCTTTGGGTCGACCTCGGACTTATCCCACGTTTACTACACACGACCTAATGAGTGGCCCAATTCCATCCCTTTTTTTTAAGAAACCCAATCATTGTAGGAGGAAGCTTATCAACCCTGAAAAAACCATGCAAGATAGGACATGTGCATGTGGAAAAAGCCTACATAGATCTCAACTCCCCTCTAAACATTATGACCCAAATGATGTTAATTGGATCATGAGAAGAAAACTTGATCCTAAGGAAGATCCAAATAGAGGAGTGAGCAATTTCACTGGAAGAGTTAAAGGAATGCATATCTTCATAGGACACTTCACTTATGTTTCAGACTTCATGATTGTTGAGGATATTTGTTCAATCATAGACCCCATGCTATTATAAGTAGTTTTAGGAAAGCCTTTTATTGAAGTATCTAATATGACTCATGACTTATCATTAGGATTGGTGAGATTCACGAATGGGGCTGAAGAAATTGGCTATAAGATGCCCTATAAGATACAGCAATATAACTCACTATCAGATTTGGAGAAAGAACATACAAAATCTGTCTACTTTAGGAACGAGGAGGATAACAGAAGAGGAGTAGACTATGTAGATGAGCAGCTATTAGGTTCTATAAGAATGTTTAGAGCTTGGACCCGAATACTCAACTGTACTTGAGGAAGAGGGAGGAGTCACGTAAGGACGTATGACTTCGAGTCTAGCTACAAGACTTATAAATAAAGAAAAGCGCTTTTTTGGGAGGCAACAAAATTTGGTTGCGTGTATAAGCACTAGTCAAATTTATATATGTATAGTATAAATCCCGTGACAATTCTTTCCAAATTACTTCTCAAACAAGAGAAAATAAAAGGATAAAATCCTCACTAAGAAAAAACATACGTATAATTTTAACCGGGAATAATTTTCTTCTCGGTCGTATCCCAACAAGTGTGGACTTTGAGATTCGGAATATTCGGATTCAAGTTAAGAATGGATAAAGGATTTTTAAACTTTGAATTATACTACGAATATAATAGCACAAACTAAAAACAATTAATTAGCACGAAATTTTAATACACGAAAATTAAAAACATGAGCTAAAACTGAAATTTAAAATCTAAGGCACTTCTTTTAACAAATTTTATACCTAAAAATCACAAATTTAAAAAGAAAATTTTAGGAAAAAGAATTAGAATTTTTTAGCTATTTTTGAATTTTCTATGAATTTTTAAAGAAAAATGAATTAACTAAAAATAAACTTTTTCTAAAAATTAACACTAAAAATCTATTTTTATTTTTCAAAAATTCTAAAATGAAAAAGAAATTTTTTACAAAAAGAATTAAAATTTCCAACTATTTATCAATTACCTATGAATTTATTAAAAAAGAAATTACCTAAAACCCATTTTAATTTCTAGAAAATACAAATTTAATTGGAAAAATAAAGAAAAATGATTTTTAACTACTAAAAAGGTGCAGAAATCTAATGATACAAAAATGCCCAATTTTTATTAAGCAATTAAACCCTAATTTTGCTAATTAAAACCTAAACCCTAATTTTATTAAACTAATATCAAAAATAAAAAAAACTATTTTATTAATCTAAAAGAACAGGGTAGAAAATGCAACAATTGAAAATAAAGGGTAGGCGGGTAAAGTAATAGAAATTTACACTATAGTTAAAACAGACAACCTTTAACTATTAAAAAAAGTACCAAACAGACCCTACGATTTGGCTTATTTTTGCTTATCTAAAAAATGAAAATGGAGCGAAAAACCCGTGATGAAGGACATTCCTTAGAATTTCCTTGAACGTCCCAAGCTTCGGAGAAAGATTCTTGAGCACTTTATCGAAAAATCGTTATTCAATTCCAAGATTGGTAGTCTTAGAAGTGAAAGAAGAAAGTTATGAACTTAGACACTAATCATCCCATGAAGAATATAGTTCGGGGTTCTTTGTCAAGCCATGTTTTGGCAACCCCATCAAGAGAAAATGGAAAGAGAAGAAGTTTGATGGTGGTGTATAGGAACAATCCGGTACCTTTGATTATTAGTAATGGCTCTTCAAAATGACGAATATCGAGCTGAGGCTCCCTCATCATACCTCCTCGAAAAATTCGATTTTGAACAAGATTAATGAGAGAGGATTTTAGTTCAAAATTTTGAGCATTGATGGGTGGTACAACTATAGCACTTTCAAACCCCCCGGTGGGAGCTTGAAGTTGCTCGGCCATAGGTCGGTCATCGGCCATTGGAATCGGATCCGGAATGAGAGGGATTGCCTCTTGTTGTTGTCGAGAACGTCGACGATTACGTCTTCTCGGAATTGTGTATTCCAAGGAAGAACGAGTGCGCATGCACTAGTGAAAATAATAAAAAGAAGAATTTGGGATTAAGAAGATTATTTGGGAAATTTAACAAATTGTTTTTTTTTTTTTTAGTATTTATTAGGAAGGAAAACAAAAAGAAAAATATTTTTGGTAACCGTTAATTACAAGCTTCACGATAAGTCTCCAAGATTACGCACAAGTGAGCGGAAAGGCTTAGCGAGCCGCAATGACTTCTTAGCAAGTAGCTATCACCTTTCCTTATACTCACCTTATAAGTTTTAACTCAAGGTCCCGTCATTTTTTTAAAATAAATAAAATAATAATAAAAAAAATTAAAAAAAAAAAATTTTAAATAAAAATTTAAAATTTTATATTTTAAAACAAATAAAAATATAAATTATTAAAACATAAATAAATAAAATAAAAGATTAAAAAAAAATAAAAAAAAATTAATAAATAAATTATTAAAAAAATAATTAAAAAAAAAAAAGAAAATAAAAAAAAAAAATAAAAATTTAAAAAATAAACATATAAAAAAAAAAAAAAAAAAAAAAATTAAATTATTTTCAAATAATTTTTAAAAACTCGCAAGTAACTCACGATTAATTTTGTTGTTTATTGGAATGGTTTAAGATGGATAGCTAGTATCCAAATTTGTTTATTTTATTTTTTTGGTGCTACTAATTCGATAGGAATCGAATTAATGAACTTTTTTATTTTTAATATATATAAACAAAAATAGCAAAGTAACTTTCAAAAAGGAAGGATCTTCAAAACTCTACTTCAACGAATATCCTCAAAAATCGTTCACGAGTTTTTCCCGTCAGACGGCCCAAAATTTTGGTTTGCGTGTATAAGCACTCTCAAATTTATATATGTATAGTATAAATCCCGTGACAATTCTTCCCAATTACTTCTCAAACAAGAGAAAATAAAAGGATAAAATCTCACTTAAGAAAACACAATACGTATATTTTTAACCGGGAAGTATTTTCTTCTCGGGTCGTATCCCAACGAAGTCCGTAATTGAGATTCTGGAATAAATCGGATTCCAAGTTAGTAATGATAAAGATTTTTAAAACTTGATTATACTACGAAATAAAGCACAAAACTAAAAACAATTAATTAGCACGAAATTTTAATACACTAAAATTAAAAACGTGAGCTAAAACTGAAATTTAAAATCTAAGGCACTTCTTTTAAACAAATTGTATACTAAATATTCACAAATTTAGTAAAAAGAAAAATTGTTAGGAAAAAGAATTATGAATTTTTAGCTATTTTTGAATTTTCTATGAATTTTTAAAGAAAAATGAATTAACTAAAAATAAACCTTTTCTAAAAATTAACACTAAAAATCTATTTTTATTTGTCAAAAATTCTAAAATGAAAAAGAAAATTTTTACAAAAAGAATTAAAAATTTTCAACTATTTTTCTATATCTTGAATTCTTAAGAAAAAGAAATTACTAAAAATCTATTTTAAATTCTAGAAAATACAAATTTAACTGGAAAAATAAAGAAAAATGATTTTTAACTACTAAAAATGTGCAGAAATCTAATGGTATGAAAATGCCCAATTTTTACTAAGCAATTGAACCCTAATTTTACTAATTAAAACCTAAACCCTAATTTTATTAAACTAATTTTAAAAATTATAAAACCTATTTTATAAATCCTAAAAGACAGGGTAGAAAGTGCAACAATTGAAAGTAAAGGGTAGGCGGGGTAAGTAACAAAAATTTACACTATAATGAAAACAGACAACCTTTAACTATTGAAAAAGTACCAAATAGACCCTACGATTTGGCTTATTTTTGGCTTATCTAAAAAATGAAAATTAGCAAAAACTTAAAACTTCAAAGTTGGACCTGAGCTTATACACTACAACTTTAACAAAAGCACATTGAACTTTTATCAACTAGATAAGCTAGAAAATTAGCTTCTAAAACTGAATTACAGAAACTAAGGTTTTCATTTGAAATTCTAACTTTTTCAAACTTTGGCTTATATCTAGCTTATTATTCAATGAAAATTAAAACCAAAAGAAGCTAAATGAAACTTGTGATGTGTACTAAGAATGTCTAAAAAGAAATAAGCTAATAGTAATCTAGACTAGCAAGAAATTTGATCTTAAAAAGCTAAGGTTCAGCTTATTCACTGATTTTAAGTAAATCCTAATAAGCTAATTAGCTTATTACTAATTCCTAGAAACTGAAATTTTGGAAATAAGCTATCCTATGATTATTGAGTACACCTAGATAAAAGGAATTTTGAAATAACAACTAGAAATTAGAAATCAAAAGAGATAAGCTAAAAATCTAAGCTGTTGCTAAAACTACTTTTGCAGGAACATTTAAGCTAGACTAAAAGCTTAAAAATGAAACTTAAAAGATTATCTATGTTGAGCTAATGGAGTACTATTAAGGTTCTTAATACTAAGACTATCTCCTATTACAAGAGCTATAAACTAACTAGAAAAGTGGTGAAACTCATTTAAAACTCATGAACTCACTTACTAAATGTTACTAAACCTGCATGAACCAACATTGAACTCTAAAATGCTATGAAAAACTTAACTATAAAATCTACTTAAACATTAAAAATGCCCTGGTGCTAGCATAAGTTTTTAAGCTTCAAATCTTGAAACACTACTAACTAACTTTCAAATTCACTTTAAATCTTGCTTATAACACTTAACTCAACTATGTAAAGAGTTTTAACAAACTCTTGTTGACTTTAAAGGTCAAAAACACCTTAACCCAAACACTAGTTAACTCACTGTCTAAACTAATTTCTACTTAAAATCTATTTTAAAGACCCTACCATTACGTTAAATTCAACATGTCCGACACTAATTTCTACTTAAAATCTATTTTAAAACTAAAACTGTTAAAACCTTATAGCTACTCAATCTTAAACTCACCTACTTAAACTATCTAAGCACTAAAAGCTACAGCTTATTAAAAGGAATAAGCTAGTTTATCAGCTAGCTTATTCTACTATATTATGACAGAATTCTTAAAAAATGAAAACTAAATGGATTCTAGCTACATTTAGCTTAAAGCATTTTAATCTCTAAACTAACTAAGTAATATTAAGCAGGATTAAGCACACACAAAGACAATTCAATAAGCAAATGAATTAAGCTATGTATGCTAAAATCAAATTTATAAAGCTAAACCTGTGAACTTGTAGTCTCTGACCTTAGCCACTCTTGTTGAGTGAGTGGCTCTAAATTTCAGAACCTAATTGGCACCTTGCCTCTAAAACCTGAGCTTTAAGCTCAATAAGCTAAATGTAGCTTATTACTCCTTATTGCCTTCAAACTCAATCTAATTGCACTCAACTGAACAAAATTTGAACAATAATGGACAAAAACAGTATTTAAAAAGCCATTAACCAAATTTGAACAACTTAGAACAAGAGAAATCAAAATAAGCTAATTTGAGCTTATTTGACCAAAGTTTGACTTTATTTGACTTTTTTTTGAAAAGCTTTGACTTTTGTAAAATAAAGTGAGGAAAGCTTATAAAAGCTTGTAAGAGTAACTAGAAAAGCTTTAAAAAGCTTTTAGAACAGTAGTAAGAATATTGAAAGCTTAAAAATGAGCTTGATATTAAAAAAGTAACAATTACAAAAGACTTAAATGGAAAATTACAACTGAAAATTAAATCTATTAACTAACTCTCAAAAATGAGAACCTAAATGCCTATTTATAGAAGTTGAGGAGTGCTTGAGGTAGACTTGGCAGATTTGATCTTGGCCGTCCATTTGAAATAACCGTTTTTGGATGATTAAGAGCCATTGATGAGTTTAATGACGTGTTCTGGCCAATTGCAAGCTTCCACGTGGACTTTAGCAGGAATTTGACCAATGGGGTGATGCCACGTTGGACTAGTGAAGTGGAGAGGGTTTAATACGAGGTTTTGGTGTAGATAAAAGTGGGGAAATGTAGTATGATGGATTTGAAGTAGTATGAATTGAAGGAGAGAGGAGGAATAAGGCTGGTGAAGTGTTGAGAGAATTGGCGGGAAAATTGGTTAGAGGTTTGTTAGGGGAAAACGTACCCCGCGTTTTGGTTTGAAACTCTGGCCCTTGTAGTTTTGTAAACAAGAAATGGATTTTGATTTTGGGCTCATAAATGGGCTTTTGTGATCCGAATGGTGTAGAAGGGCCCAAAAGGGTATTTTAGTCTTTTTGCATCCTCTTCAAAGGGTATAATGGTCATTTCACTTTGTCCTTTTCTTTACTTTCTTGACTTTTCTCGACCACGGTCTTGATCCGGCTTTTGATATTGGCTTCAAATCTCTCTCTTGTACTTGTCTCTTCATTTCTTGTCGGTTTTTGCTCGTTTTTGCTCTTTTTGACTTTGATATCCTTTCCTGCACATTGAGACACAAAAGCACACATATTTCCATCTTTTGGCATATTTTTTTGGCTTTTATTGGCGAAATCCTGGGTATTTTATGTATACAATTTAACACTTATCAAAATTCCCCAAACTAAAGGATTGCCGTGTCCTCACGCAATTTTATTAAGTGTACACTTTGTAAACTAACAAGTTTCCAAAATGCCCTTGTTTTCACCTTTTATGAATCCCCTTTTTAAACATCTTAAGCTTTTTCTCAACATTTTATCTCATGGAAACACATTAATGGCAATCATTGCAATTTTGCAACTTTTAGGCTCATTGAAATAGGCTACTCCCGATTAATAGAGCACAAAAGAGGAAAATTCGTCTTCCCTGACTTTTCACTAGACTAAACAAAGCTATTAAACAAGATCATTGTCAATATAAGTCCAAATGGTTAAGCTCTTATACTTACAACTTGTGAACTTTTCACTCCCAAGAATAAATTAATGATTAAGATCTGTGCACTCTTTTCAACTTAACCATAGATCAATTTATCTTCATAGTTAAAATCCATCTAAGCTTTACACTCAAGCCTTGTGAGCTTAAATGTTAATAACATAGATAAACCTCGACTCAAAGCTAAAAGAGATTCGGAAACAAAACTTATAAATTGATTTGAGAAAATGAAATTTTTAACCATTCTTTTTATTTTCGATATAAATATATATAATAAAATATATAAAATATCAAATAGTAATAGTATAGAGAGTATCCCGTTTAGATAAGAAAATCACT
>BQNB010173102.1:0-13394 GCA_026074375.1 Tanacetum coccineum
GAACCTGAAGAAGTTTTTATCTGACGAAACACTTGTTATCCGATAGATGAGATTCAAATCGATGACAAGCTTCATTTCGTCAAAGAACCTGTTGAATTTATGGACCGTAAGGTCAAGCGAATGAAACAAAGCTGGATCCCGATTGTGAAAGTACGTTAAAATTCAAGAAGAAGTCCTGAGTTTACTTGGGAACGTAAAGACCAATTCCAGAAGAAGTACTCGCATCTGTTCTCAAACCCCGTAATTTCACCGAACGACACGACTTAAGCTTTGCGAACAAAGCTCTTTTAATGGGTAAAGGATGTGACACTCTGTAAATTTCAGGATACGTTTAAACTTTTCCGTTCATTATTTTAACTTTTATAAGTTACGTTTAAATTTGACCTAAAACCGAGAAGTTATCTCGCGTAAAACTGAAAAACGTCATCGGATGTGTTCCGGCTTCGGAATAAGATTAGTCTACTTATTATATACTTGATTTGATCATTCTATAGTGTTACATAGGTCTTGTACACTTTCATTTACGATTTTTACGCTTATCGCATACGTTTTGCGTTTTTAGGGTTTCTGTTTCAAAACGGAACCTGCCAGAAATTCCCGCTAGCCTTGCATGAATCTCATAAAAAATCCATGTATTCCCAAGAATCAAAATTTTAAAATTTTATTCCCCCCCCCTCCTAGCTTAAAAATTCAGTACAAATACAAATAAAAAGGGAAAACAAAGATTTGAATCCAAGACATAAACACATGCATGTGTAAGTGAGAAAATGACATATCCTCACAAGTCACTTTCATTTTGTTTTTATACATTTCTAGTTTGACTTGTCAACCTTTAGTTTAAACATATGACTAGCTCAAGCTTTAAGGATCTATTTTTTTGTATCCATTCTCACTAGCTCACTCTACAAACATTTTTCTCTCCTTTGCTTTCTTTGAAACTCACGGCAACAAAAAAACAAAGGGGTGTTGACTAGTCAAGGTTACTAACCTTTAACCCTAAATCTCATCCGATAAATACCACATATAATTCACATTAGGGATTCTATTCATTCTCTTGCAACCAAAAAGTTTTCACCAACTGCCTTTTTCTCTTCTTATGGCCACGGCTCAAATTCAAGACCCAAAAGGGGTCCATAACTCCTTATTTCTCTTCACTTCCAATTATATAATATTCATATTCAAGGGTTTCCAAGGTAGTTGAAAGTAGTGGTTTAAAGATTTCAAGGTTTAATCAAGATTTTCAAGTTAGGGTTTTAAAATATATTTTTGGGGTTTTGAAGAGTGAAGCTTTTCCTTGGTTTATTTTTCTTACTAGTAGCTTACTCTTATGTTTGTAAGCTTATTTTGAACCTATTCCTTTCAATTCTATTTTCATTATGTTCTTGCATATATAAAATGAGTCCATGTGTTTGTGTGAATTTTATAAACAAAAGTGAAATGGTCAATGGAAGTATTGTGATGAAAGTAAGTGGTCTTATGGATAAGTGAGTTGACTTTCTATTTTTAGAAAGTAAATTTGGAAATGAAAAGTTATTTTTAGAAAGTAATTTTCAAGCAAAATGGTTTAACAATTTAGTTCAGGTTTTTATAAAACTTAAAGTATAAAGATAATTAATTAATTAATAAATAAATAAAAAAATATTTTTTTTTGGCATGAAAAGTAAAATCCGAATTTTAGAAAATAAAAAGGAAAAAAAAATATAAAATAGAAATAAAGTCCTAATTGTAAATCATTACCTAATTAGACTTAAAAACTATAAACATCTAGGGAAGTATAAATACAAGATTAAAAACCCCTAAACCCCCTATTGAGATTTCGACAAACAAAGAAAAAAAAAGGAAAAAGAAAGTTTTTGGGTTTTGAAATTAAGGTACGATCCGATCTTTTTAATTTTAGTTTTAAATCTTTCAATTCTAGTAACTTAATTATGATGGATTAGAGTTAAATTAGGTTTTATTAATTAGGGTTTCAAGTTTTCTGTAAATTTATGTAATTAAACTAATTAGGATTGATTAGGGTTTAATTAGAAGCATGATGGTGTAATCGGTTAGGGTTAGTTCGCGTTAAATCATGATTTAAGTTTGAGCAGAATTTTGAGTCGTGTTGTTCAGTTGATATCTCGAGATTGGTAATGATATTTTTAATGAATCTTATGAGTTTTGATAAGTTCAGAGAGTCTATTTTCCAAAAAGTCCGGCCTCGAACGATTTTGAGTTCGGGAAGTCATTCAAATGTCTTTCGCAAGAAAAGTTGTCTAAACAGTAAATACGGGTCAGATTTGGGTCTAATTTCGGGAGGTAAAACCCCTACTTAAAATTTGAAACAAGCTTAGCCCTTTTACAGAAGTTAAGTTTCATGTTAATTATGTCTATTAAAATCCTCCAAAGGACATCGTCTAATTGTTGTCTAAGATGGTTTTTATAGGGTAATACTTTTTAGATTGCGATCAGGTCCGAATTAGGACAGTTTTGAAGTTTGATTTTATTTGAGGTGGTTACGCATATAACTAATGATTGGGAATCACATGGTAGTTAGTAAACACATAAGGGAACATGTGTGATTTTTGGTTTGAATTATGGGAATGTTTAAGTGGTGCGTTTAGGTCGCGTAAGTGAGTGTAAAATTCTGCTTAAAACCAGAAAATGCAAAGTGTAGTGTTAAAGTCTAAATGACTTATGTAAGAATGGGTAAAGGTTTTAAATGATTATAGGACTATGATAGATAGCCTAGGTATCCATCATAGTTGAGGTTACATCATATTGGGTTGAATACCTAATTGATGGTAGCTAATTATGTGTTTCTATTGTTTAGAGTGTTCGTGAAATTTTTGTGAGTTTTGTGGTCTTCTGGAAGTAGCATTTCAGGTGAGTTCATAAGCCCTTTTTTCTTATGTTTTTTTGGGGTGAAAATGATGCTATGTGTTAAACTATTTTAATTGCTGTGATTATTTGCTACATGTTATTGCTTCATGATTTGTTTGGTTGGGAGTGGTCTTTACTACTCAACTCAAACCAACTGAAGGGTGATATAATACCTACTGATTTATGTTGATACGCTCCATGGCGTATTGATCATTTAGAGTGAGTTTTGTGGTATGGCCATGGTTAGTGATCCAAATGGAGTAGTTTGTTTTTTTTTTTTTATGATTAGTTCGGTTGGGAGTGGTCTTTACTACTCAATTCAAACCAACTGAAGGGTTGAAATAATACTCACTGATGTGTGGTCCAGGCCTAAGTATAAGTTCCAGCTGGTAGACTTTTAGGAGGTGTTTTAAATGGTAACAAAAGTTGTATTAGACGCTAAAATTGTATTAAAAAATACCCCGAGTCTATTAAACTAATTTTTTTTTAAATTGTTTATGCAACTCCCGCCTTAAAAACTAAAAAATTTACTTATATTAAGTAGTATGTATAGTGCGTAAGTGGCATATGGATTCGGGGGTAACGTTCCTACCTAGTTGTTGTAATGGATCGGGGGTAACGTTCCTACCCAGTTGTTGAAATGGATCGGGGGTAACGTTCCTACCCAGTATGTGGATTGCATGTTAGCATAAGTTCATATGTTGCATAAGTGTCCTATATTGTTTTGATAATCACAGTAATTGGATTTAAAAGATTGATTTGTGTGTCTTAAACCTATGACTCTCACCAACCATTGTGTTGACGTTTTAAGCATCATTTTCAGGTGAGCATGATGGAAATAAGATTGAAAGAAGTGGCTAGTAAGAGACCATAGGATGTCATGAAGATTTCTATTTCTTGTCTTGAATTTTTGCATCGTTTGAATTTGAATATTTGTTGCATGTCTTTCTATTGGCAAGAATTTCCTTTTCATCAATAAAGACGCTTTTTATGTTTTGCCTAGTTATGGGTATTGTTATGACACTTTGTGTCTATATTTTACCTTATTGTATGCATTTTAGTATTCTCTATATAGACGCCGTTGTATTGTGGATGAATCATTCTAGTTTAACGGCATGCGTTTCCTGCTTGGCGGGGTGTGACACAAAAGGGGTCCATAACTCCTTATTTCTCTTCACTTCCAATTATATAATATTCATATTCAAGGGTTTCCAAGGTGGTTGAAAGTAGTGGTTTAAAGATTTCAAGGTTTAATCAAGGTTTTCAAGTTAGGGTTTTAAAATATATTTTTGGGGTTTTGAAGAGTGAAGCTTTTCCTTGGTTTATTTTTCTTACTAGTAGCTTACTCTTATGTTTGTAAGCTTATTTTGAACCTATTCCTTTCAATTCTATTTTCATTATGTTCTTGCATATATAAAATGAGTGTGTTTGTGTGAATTTTATAAACAAAAGTGAAATGGTCAATGGAAGTATTGTGATGAAAGTAAGTGGTCTTATGGATAAGTGAGTTGATTAGTGTGTTGAAATGATGACGAGGATATGATTAGATTATGTATAAGCATGTTTTTGTTGTTGGTTTAGTTGTGAATGGAGTTTAGGTTAGATTAATCACTATTGTGAAGTTGGGTTGATTTTTGAAAGCGTTTCGGTTTAGGTTAGGTGTTGTCTGAAATTAAATAGGGTGTAAAGGGGTGTTCAAAAATGTATTGAGTTGCTAAAACTCTAAGATTATGGTAGTTTATGTTTCCCCGTCATTTCGGTATAAGGATAGTCTAAAACGGGATAAAACGACCAAGTTATGTCCAAAAGAAACATGAAATATTTTTTGGCAAAATAGGTATTTTGGGGCGATCAGGCCAGTAGTTAAAACGGGCGATTCAGAGCCTTTCGGGTCCGAATCAGCTTTAGTATAAACCATAAAAGTTGTTCGGAACAAGATTTTACTATAAAAACAAGAACCGTTAAGCTTAAAAGTCAATGACGAGGGACATTTTTCATCACGAAAATGAAAATTTGTTTTCATGATACTTGTTATGGTTGCTAGTTGGACTTTTAAAATGAGTTTTGGGACATTTTCAGGTTTGTTTGAGCTTCAAAAACATTGGCGGGACATATAGTAACACATGTATATTAAGTACAAACATTAGAAACGTCATGAACATACGTTCGGGAAAGTGTTTGAGGTTTCTAAAAATGAAAAGTATGTATTAAACGTAAAGTCACAATTAGCGAAGTAAAAATGGAAAATTTAAGGTTTAGGATACTTTAGAACGTTTAGGCGTAAAATGGACTTAACAACTATTATTATTAGACAATGTTGGCGTTCGGGATGTCAAGACTTCTAAAAAACAGAAAACTTCTAAAAACAGTAAGTTTTAGCGAGACATTCGTGGAAGGTAGACGTTTAGGTTTTGATAGTGCGTTTATGGAAATATGGACTTAAAAAATAGGGGACGGTATTAACGTCCAGAAATTCTAAACTTTCCTAAAATGGAAAGTTTCCAAAAAGAGTAACTTTTCGAAAACGGTAACTTTTCGTAAAAGTGACGTAACGTAACGATGAACTTTATACTTTCTTAAAGTCATATTTTTGTTAAATAAACTAAAACACAAACACACATGGATGTCTTTTTCTTGTATAAGCGTTTCGTACAATTTTTCGTATATTCTTTTTTTTTCTAAGACGCGTCAATTCTTTAGGTCGCGACTAGGATTGTATACCGTTCATCTCTTACTTGATTATCTTACACTCATCGTTGATTAAGGTGAGTTCATAGCCCCACGTTTTACTTGTTTTATATTTACCTTATAACTTTTGGGGTGAGAAACATGCTCGTTTACAAACTTGGTTACATTAATGATTTCAAACTCAGTTATACGTTCGTTTACAAACTCGGTTACATGATTGATATCACACGTTGTCTTACTTGTGGATACAAGCACTTAAAGCCTTTACAAACACGTTGGTTACTTTTAAATTGGACACAAGTACTTTCGTGATACTTTCATTTTTACGTGGATTGCCTAAGTTTTTCGACAAGCCACTATTGCCCAAACTATCATGAACCGTTAATTTCTTGACTGACCGTTCTGGTTAAGTGAGCGCGAGTGTTATAAATAGATCTATTGGGGCTAATAACCCCCGTCCAGGATTGGTGCAAACATGGCCATCAGATGTATACCATGTCGAATTTCGTTTTGTGATCTTTGGCTGGACACCTGTTAGGGCAAGCTTTACTTGGCATGATTATATGCTACATACTTATTGAGCCTCGGTTTTATGAGATTAGTGCAATGTAAATACTTTTGTGAGGTTGTATGTGTTACAACAGTCACACATTACCAAATCTTGTGGTCCAAACTACTTTTGTTGAACGTTTCCAAATACTATATACTTTTCATAATACTGCGAGTGAAGCAGTATTCACTAAACGTTTTTTATTTTTCGTGAATGCTTTACTTAAACCTATGAATTCACCAGCTTTATGTTGACCGTTTTAAGCATGTTTTACTCATGTGCTTAGCTTTGGACTTCTATGAAGTGCTATGTGGAGTCTACGTGCAATATGATACCATTATCAAGACTTTATTTCTGATTCATACTCGTTGTCTTTTAAAACTCAAAATTACGCTTCCGCAACGTTTTAATTTATTTGAAATCTTGTAAGACTTATCCATTTTAATAAATGCAACGAGTTATGATTTTTAAAACGTCCATTAGTGGTCGTTCCCTTTGCCTTGTGTTTGAAATATTGTGACACCACGCCCTCGGATTCCTATTTCCGACTAGAATCGGTTTGGGGGTGTGACTGAAGATGCCTCTTTGCCTTGTGCCATAACCCTTAGGATAGACCCACAGTTGATATTCGAAGTGGCTCTCAGAATCAACACTAGATAAGTGCTTGGCTGTGTCAAGTATTTTTATTATTGTCTATATGCATGTTTATCTATTAAATAATATGTCAACCGATATTATTTAGAGACATCATAAGACTGAGGCATCTCTGCTAAAGTCAAGGAAAAGGGTGTACTTAAGCACCAGTCTCTGACACCGAAAACGCGTAATAAAATAAATAGGTCTATGAATTAGCTAACTTATCTAAAAAGGCTTGGGAAGGGTGTTAATACAAATAATGTCCAAAAACGTTATTTATATTTTCCGACCTCTCAATGTTTTGATAATAACAAAATGTGAAAACGTTTACGATAAAATTAAACGTTTATAAATTAATAATCATATACGACGATCCGATCTAGGTTTGAGAAAAGGGTGTTGGTGGTACAAGATAAGATGTCCAAAGCAAAGAACGCGTCAACGTAAGATGTTGCGTAGCTTGGACCAACGAGTGTGAAAAGAGATGGAGGGTGGTTCATATTGGTTAGACAAGGTTCAGACCTCCATTTGGAGAGATGTAAAGACCTTGGCTATTGAAAAGGCGTATATGACAAAGTATTCTATCCATCCTGGAGCGGATACGATGTTGTGTGGTTTTAAGGTTAACTAATTGATGGTTGAGTATCAAGGGTCTTCAGGATTGTTGCTACAACCTGAGTTACCCGAGTAGAAGTAGGAAAGGATAACTAAGGATATTGTTGTCAAGTTACCAAGTGTGAGTAAGTGGCATACGCAAGCGAATTGGGTCATAGTCAATGAACTGACTAAGTCACCCCATTCCTAGCTATTGTTAGGACAAGTTTGTAGATTTTTAGAGTAATTGAAATATCACTTTCGTAAGATGAGTTTTTTCCTAAGGTGGGGAATTATCTTTCTTGAGTATGGATGTTTCTGTTCATTTGAAACAATGTATGGAAAGGAATGTAGGTTACCATTTTATGGGCAGTAACTAGAGAGAATGAGTTGAGTGGATCGAATTTGGTACAAGAAACAACCAACGAGATATTGATAATACAGGATAGCTGGGGCAGCAAATTGTTGATAGAGTTAGTTTGGAAACTTTTGAATTATTAGCTGTAGGTTATGAGTGGTTGAAGGTCTCACTTTGGAGAGGTGTAGTATGTTTAGAAAGAAAGACAAGTTAGAACCGAGTTAGGTAGAACCATTTGAGATCCTTGGATGGATTGGGCCTATAGTTCAGTTGAGAATTTCTGTCTTATGAGCTGAGTATCTACATTTGTCGCAAGCAAGATATCATTGAAAGTATTAGTTAAAGTTTGGGTACGTAAGGGTTCTGGTAGACCTTAGTACTCCCTTTAATGTGTTTGTGTGGTTTTGGTTAAATTTATTTTATCGAATACACTCGAAGTCAGCCAATTCTTCAAAAAGTTGTAGCTTTGTAACATTCTTATAACTTGGTTTTCAAGACAGTTTCTTGTAGGATGTTGTTGCGAGGCGGGTTGTAATGACTTTGTTACAACAAACTTAAAGGGTCTTGAGGAGTTTTCTCGGATGACGGAGTGAGGTTCATGTAGTAGGATGCTTCTTATAATGTAAGGTTGTTGTGTTGCTAATTGCAACCCTTATGGGGGGTAGCTAAGTCATAGTGTTGGATTTCGGATTTGTGTAAGTTGTGTCGAGATTAAGGTTGACAAGACTCTTTGTTTTGTCAAGGAACCGTTGATGTTGTGGACCGAGATGTCATAAGTAAAAGAGTAGTGTGATGGTATTAGTGAAAGTTCGTCGGGATTCGAAGCATGGTCTAGCTTACTTGGGAACGCAAAGATCAAATGAGATCTAAGTGTCTTCAGTTGTTTGTCGATAGTGCTAATGCCTCGAGTAGTTAAATCTCGGGATGAGATTTTCTCAAGGTGGGGATACTGTGACAACCGTGGTTCGAGCAGGTTGGTCAAACCGTAGTGTTGACCTAAATATATGTTCTATAAGTTTGGTTTATGAGATTTTATGATTTTATGTGTTCTATATGTGTTTGTGTGGGATATGTGATATTGGATAATCAATCCATTGAGCGTGATCGTCTCAATGGGATTGGATTTGTGTTGAATTTGGTGAAGTCTTTTCGTTCATTTTGGTGCAAGGAAATGATTTGGTAGATCGGCGGTTTTTCGCGTTAATTTGTAAGTAATTATACGTATACGTATATTTATGTTAGTAATTTAGATAAGTTTAGTTTTAGAGGTTAAGTTAAGGGAATATGAGAAGTTTTTATAAGACTTTCTATATTTAGAAAGTGATTTGGAAATGAAAAAGTTATTTTAGAAGTAATTTTCAAGCAAGGGTTTAACAATTTAGTTTAGTTTTTTTATAAAATTAAGGTATCAAGATAATTATTTATTTAATAAAGAAATTTAAAAATAAATTGGCATGAATAGTAAAATCTGAATTTTAGAAAATAAAAAGGAAAAAAAATATAAAATAGAAATAAAGTCCTAATTGTAATCTAATACCTAATTAGACTTAAACTAAAACACATCTAGGGAAGCTATAAATACAAGATTAAAAACCCCTAAACCCCCTATTGAGATTTCGGCAAACAAAGAAAAAAAAGGAAAAGATGAAGTTTTTGGGGTTTTTGAAATTAAGTACGATCCAGATTCTTATTTAATTTTAGTTCTTTTATGGTTTTTAAATCTTTCATTCTAGTACTTAACTTAATTATGATGGATAGAGTTAATTAGGTTTTATTAACTTAGGGTTTCAGTTTTCTGTATATTTATGTAATTTAAACTAATTGGATTGATTAGGGTTTAATTTAGGAAGCTTGATGGTGTTAATCGGTTAGGGTTTAGTTCGCGATATCATGATTTAAGTTGAGAGAATTTTGAGTCGTGTTGTCTCAGTTGATATTCGAGACTTGGTAATGCTATTTTGTTTGAATCTTATGAGTTTTGATAAGTTCAGATAGTCTATTTTCCAAAAAGTCCGGCCTCGAACGATTTTGAGTTCGGGAAGTCATTCAAATGTCTTTCGCAAGAAAAGTTGTCTAAACAGTAAATACGGGTCAGATTTGGGTCTAATTTCGGGAGGTAAAACCCCTACTTAAAATTTGAAACAAGCTTAGCCCTTTTACAGAAGTTAAGTTTCATGTGTCTATTAAAAATCCTCCAAAGTAAATCGTCTAATTAGTTGTCTAAGTATGGTTTTTAGGGTCATACTTTTTAGTGTGCGATCAGGTCCGAATTAAGTACCAAAAGTCTATTGTATTTATCTTGTATATTTGTGTGATTCGGATATTGTGTGGATCCTATAGTGTAGATCTTGTGAGTGTGTATATCTTGTGAAGTGGTAGATTGGTTCTAGCTAAGATTAAGACTAGACATTTATCTTAGTGTCGAAAAATAAAGTAAGCGACGTGTAAACGGTTTTCTCGCCTGAATGGGCTGTTGACATAGTAAAATCTCCAGATCTGGATATGGGGATTCTAATTAAGTGGTAATAGTAGGTGCGAAGAGGTGCTTTCTTTGTAGCCAAACCACTATAAAATCTTGGAGTCTTGGTTTGGTCTTTTCTTTCCTTATCTCTTTATATTATTATTATTGTTATCTAGTTTTAGTTTAGATAGTTATTGCTTGTTTATATTGTGAATTGGTTGAACTTATAACTCGGATCTAAACATTTTTGAAAGTAAACTTTTAAAACGTAAAACAAACGTGTAAACTATTCAACCCTCCCTTATAGTTTCCATAATTGGTATCAGGAGCAACGTCACTCAAGATTTTTAAAATATACTGTATTTTAAAGCTTGGATCGATCTATGGATTCCGACAAATATCTAGAAGGGTAATCTATGCAAAGACCACCACTCTTTAAAAGCGATAGTTTTATTTATTGGAAAAATAGATTCGAGACATATGTTAAATCAAAAGATCTAGATCTTTGGCATGTTATTACCAACGGTGATTTTCAACCTATTCAACAAAATCAGGAAACTAAATTAGATGAGGTTATCCCTTTTGAAAAACAAACCGATGATCTCAAAAAGAGACTTGCGAAAAATAATAAAGCCAAAAAGGTTTTTTATAATGCTTTGCCAAGAAAAGAATTTGAAAGAATTTTCATGTGTAACACGGCAAAAGAAATTTGGAAAACTTTGTTAATCACCCATCAAGGTAATAGCCAAGTCAAAGATAATAAGATCGACCTTTTGGTTCAACAATATGAACAATTCGTCATTTCTGAAGACGAATCTATAGATAGTGCTTTTGCTAGATTTAATACTATTATTACTAGTCTTAAAGCTCTTGATGAAGGTTATTCTAGTAAGAACTACGTAAGGAAGTTTCTTAGGGCTCTACATCCTGAAATAGAGAGAAAAGGTCACGACGATTGAAGAGTCGAAAGACTTAATGTCACTATCTCTTGATGAACTTATCGGGAACCTCAAAGTTCATGAAATAACCATCAAGAAAGATTCTGAAATAGTCAAAGCAAAAGTTGAAAGGAAATCTATTGCTTTAAAGGCTAAGAAAGAATCTAGCGATGAAGAGTGTTCGACTTCCGGTAAGACGAAGAGTACGCCATAGCAGTAAAAGACTTCAAAAAGTTCTTTAAAAGAAGATGTAGATTCGTGAGGCAACCTCGGAATGACAAAAAGACGTTCCAAAGAAGCCGTGATGACAACAACTGTAAAAGTGATAGAAAATGCTTTAGATGCGGCGATCTGAATCATCTTATTGGAGAATGTCCAAAACCACCAAAATATAAGAACCAAAGAGCTTTTGTCGGAGGCTCTTAAAGCGATAGCGGTGAAGAAGATGATGAGAAGGTCAAAGATGAAACGTGTCTTGTAGCTCAATCATCAAGTGAGATATGCCTTGGAGTCGACTTGGAGCCCGACGAATGGATCAAGGATAACGGATGCTCTAAACATATGACGGGCAACCAAAAGCTCTTCTCCTCTTACAAGGCATACAATAGAGGTAACGTCATTTTTGGTAGTAGTCTTCGCGGTAACATCATTGGCAAAGGTACGGTTTCTAATGACTCTCTCAAAATAGATAATGCAGAACATGTTGATAACTTATGATTTAATTTGCTAAGTATAGGGCAAATATGTGATAATAAGTGTAGAGTAACTTTCTCTGAACATGATAGTGAAATCACTAAGGACGGTAAAGTCATAGGTAGAGGTATTAGGAAGAAAGGCTTATATGTGATGAAATTAGGAAATAAGACAAAGGATCAAATTTGTCTAACAGCCGATTGATGAAAATACATCACTTGTGGACATAGGAGATTAGACACCAAATATGCGCTCATTCAATCGTTGGCCATCTAAGGAATTAGTTATGCAACCTACCTAACTTAAGTTTGATCAACATTTATTTGTGATGCTTGTAAAAAGGGAAAACAAGCTCAACAGCTAGTCACAAAGCTAAGCATGTAGTCTCAATGACTAGATGCTTAGAACCTCTCTATATGGATCTCTTCGGTCCATCCGCCATACGGATAACGAAGGAAACCGATACAAGCATCCCTAGTCCATAGTAGATGACTACACTAGGTATACTTAGACTACATTTCTAAAGGATAAAACTGAAGCTTTCAATTAAATCAAAATATTTAGTAGGAAAATCCAAAACCAATTAGGTTGTTTAACAGTGTCAATAAGAACCAACCACGATAGAGAATTTGATAATGAGGTCTAATTTAGGAAAGATGTTATAAATGCCACCGACCCAAATTATCCATTCTTAGGTCTTGAAGTAATGCACATAGTTTATGTAGACCGTACCTTGAGAACGTGGACCAAGGATTGTCTTGAAGTAATGCACATAGTTTATGTAGACCGTACCATTCTTAGGTATTGGTGTAACACCGTACATACTTCAACATACATTCTCAACCGAATTCTCATTAGAGCCATTCTTGAAAAAATACCTTACGAACTTTTAAGAGATTTAAAACCTACATTAGATTATTTTAGAGTGTTTGGAAGCAAGTTCTTCATTTTGAACACCAAAGACTACCTTACCAAGTTTGACCCAAAGTCATACGAATGTGTCTTTTTAGGTTATTCTCAAAATAGTAAAGCCTACATCATCCTAAACAAACACACTAGGAAAGTTGAAGAATCACTTAACGTGACATTCGATGAAACTCCTCCACCCTCTAAGACATCATCCTTGGTGGATGATGACTTAAATGAAGAAGAAGCAATTAAGGTCACCGAAAAGAAAAACCTAGAAAACGACATTGTGGATGAAACATTAGAGATTGATGAAATAATCAACAATAGTATAACACCTTGTGTTTTAGGGTTATTGACGTCGTCAATAAATCCGCAATGTATCTTTTAGTATTGTACGCGTTTGTTTAAAATCGTAAACGTTAAGTTAAATCGCGTATGCCAAAAATTATCGTTCAATATAAACGTACATCAAATAATTAAATGTTTACATCAAGCAAGTATTAAATAATTATTTTGATAATAATTATGGTCGTTGTTCATTTATTTTATTGGTTACGTAAATTTAATACGTTTCGCGATAAAAGTACGTTTAGGCGTAACCGGAAGCACGTTAAATTATCTACGCTTCAACAAATACCCACATTTATACCCAATACATAAAAACTATAAAAATATATCATATATATCTCATATTGACCGAATATG
>BQNB010173104.1:0-13393 GCA_026074375.1 Tanacetum coccineum
AAGGTTTTTCAAAAAATTTGTCAACTTCGAAAGCTTATAAAAAACTAACCGTATGTCCGTACGAGTCATGCCACCTACCATTTCGAAGGGAATTGAGTCTAGTTTCTAATAAAATGGGTTAGAGCTACTGATTACTCCCTTCGTCCCATTTTAATTGGCCTTTAACAAAAAAATTCATTTTATGATAGATTAAATGAATCTGGACGTATATTTATTAAAATGACAAGTTTACCATATTAAATGCAATAAATGTATGAATTACTTTCCTTACAAAAATAAATGAGATGGGTAAAATTGTAAATTTAATACTCCATAAACACCTTAATTAAGAAAGTGGACAAGGTTTTGGGACAAACTAAAATAGTAATGAGGTCACTTAAAATGGAACGGAGAATTTGGCCATGAGAGAATTTACTAAATCACCCTTTCAACATCGACTTAATGCCATAGAAATTGGCAGATTCAACGTCATAATTAGTATGGATTGGTTGGCGAGATACCAAGCCATCATTTTGTGACGAAAAGATCGTCCGTGTTCCATTTGGAAACGAAACGTTGATTATTCGTAGTAACGGAAGCAACCGCGCAAACTAGTCCCGACTGAACATCATCTTGTGCACTAAAGCACAGAAGCACATGCTAAAAGGATATCAGGCCTTTTTGGCATATGTTACTATAAAGGAGACTGAAGATAAGTTGAAGAAAAATGACTTGAGGATGTACTGATAGTTTGAGATTTTCCTGAAGTATTCCCAGAGGACTTGTCGGGTCTTCCTACAACTCGACAAGTGGAGTTTTAAATTGATTTGGTACCTGGTGTTGCACTTGTAGCATGGGCACCTTATCGATTGGCGCCTTCTGAAATGAAAGAGTTGTCAGAGCAACTGCAAGAGTTATCTGATAAAGGCTTTATAAGACCTAGTTTGTAACACCCCCAAAATGGGTCGCAGCGGAATATGGGTTGGGGAATGTTACTTCATAGATCAACAGCACGAGATAAGAGAACGACCTCTATATGAGTCATTTAAAATTGATACATTGGATTAAATAGACTTGTTTGTTACAATAGCCGAAGCTTAAATAGTTCATCCATGAAAAGTAAAGATTTTAAGACATAACAAATATTCCCAAAATGTAATGCATCTAAATCTTTATAGTAATGACTCCAAAATGGTGACCACCAATGTATCCTTGTTTCTCGTACCTTATTGACCTGAGAAAAACATGCTTTAAAACGTCAACATAAAGTTGGTGAATTCACAGTTTATAAAAAGTATAAATAGGACCACAAGATTTTCCAATGAAAGACATGTAACACATACAATATCTCAAAGTAATTACGAGTGCACTAATCATGCACACAGAACTCGACATATATATGCAATTTAAAGCAGCAAAATGTGCCCATAGATGTTCAACCCCAACATCCAAATTGTTCTGACAGTATACGTTCGTTGTTTCGACCCTCCGAAACTGAAAGCGCGTACTTTCACCCGAACGGAGATGTCAATCCCAAATAAATCTATTCATAACATTCGCGGCATCGCTAACTAGCAATTGACATTCATGAGGGTGGGCAATAGTGGGTTTAGCTACGTAGGCCAACTCGATTATGTTTAAAAGAGGTACTTGCGTCCAAAATGTAAAACAATGCATGTTTCTCACCCCAAAGTTGTAAAAACAATAAAGTTGTATAAAAGCGGGCGCCTATGAAACTCACCCGTAAGTGAATAATGATTATCTAAAATCAAGTAAATGGGATCGCCTCGGCAATTTGAAAGCAACCTAATTTAATTATAGGCCGTATGAGTATAATGTATTTCATGTAAATAAAACATCACATATTGCATAGCTACACCACCACCTAATAGTTTTTATTAATTAATTAAAAGTTAAAACAATAATTAACTCGTACTTTGTTAAATTAAAGTATACGTACTTGTATCTGTAAGAAAATATTATTTTCGTTTATAAATGCATCGTTTGTAAAAATATATGATTTAATAATGATATTTTATTATTAAATTAATTGTTTTATAAAAATTTATATAAAAATATAAGTAATGCGCGCGAGTTTTAAAACTTCATATCTTTATCGTTTCGACTCCGTTTTATACGTTTCTTATGTCCACGTCTTCGTATTAAAATAATTTAACAAAACATTATATTTATAAAGTTTAGACCCCTGATGAACAGTAACTTTTACTGTTCATCACAGTTTATATAAATTATTTTTATAAAATTAAATATGTGTAACTTATTTAAATCATAACTCGTTCGTTATAGCTCCGTTTCTCGAGATCCTTATGTCCTCGGATTAGTATTAAGAAAATTTATCAAAATATTAAATTTATAAAATTTAAATCCCTGATGAACAGTAGCTTTTACTATTCATAGCAGTTTATAAAAATTGTTTTTATAAGATTAATTATATATATCTTGTAAACTACGTAACTAGTTCGTTATAATTCCGTTTTTCGAGTTCCTTACATGCTCACGATCCTTGTAATTAGCACTATTTTTATAAAATATAAAACATAAGATTTATATTTCGAATCCCAACAGTAGGTATTAAATAAAAATTAGGGTTTTCAATTAAATAAGCTAGTTTGTAATTATTTTATTTAAGAACCTTGCACTATTATTTTACCAAGTGTTGTACCGTATATTTCACATGTATTTAGTCCTCTAAATGTCCATGTCCTTTGTCCATATGAAAACATCATATACTTTATATAACTTTAAAATAAAACTAGGTGGTGATTAACTAATGCAACAAATATGAATACAATAGAAAATAAATAAACGAGTATTGAAAACTTTAAATAGACCTTATAGGAATCAAGTAGGATGATGAACACAAGATGTAAACCCCAATCAAGCCTTTAAAACCAAAACCCTAATCAAGAAAACCCTAAATATGTTTTCTTGATAAATCCTTGTTAAACCCGAATCCAAGCTTCCCAACACCTTGAGTAGTCTTAGGTAACCTTAGATTGAACACTTGAATGCTTGGAATACCTTGGTTGCAAAAATAAAATGAAACCCTAATTGTTATAAGTATGCCGTGGGTTTTGAGTGAAACAAGAGAGGGTTTTTGCTTGATTTGTTTGTAGAAAGAGTAAGAGTATGTTGGTGGATTAGGGCTTGCTTTATATAGGATAGAGAAAACCATGGAAGTACTTAAATGAAACCATGGGAGCTAGAAGTGGTTAAAGGACAAACTTGTAAGAGCTCTCCTCCTCCCAAGGAGGAGGCCACGGTTTTAGGAGGGGGGAGGTACAAGGGATTTGACAATTACTAGAAACATGAGCTTAGGGTACATTATGTAAGGTTTACAAGTTGTAGGAAAGTCTTAATAGGATTTTAATGAATTATTTCATGTATAATAACCCATGTCCGGTTCTAAGATGGTATAAGTGAGAAAAATAATTAAATTTTGAGTATTGGGTATAAACGTGGGTATTTGTTTAAGCGTAGATAGGTAAAGGTGCTTCCGGGTACGACCGAATGTAATTTATTGCGAAACGTAAGCGTTTTACGTAACCAACAAAAATAAATTATGAAAAGTTATAAATTATACTCCTAATAATCATATAACACTTGCTTGATGTCAACTTTAATTTGTAGTAAATTAATTATCAATGTTTTCTTTCCAACTAAAAATGAAACATGCAAATTAAGAGTGCATATTTTGTTTGGCAATGAACCTACACATAGGAGAAGTAAAAAAATGAAGCACCTGCTTCGGTTGTTGGTGTAGCAACTAAACCTGGCGCAACTTGAGCGCCCGCATCCGTTGATAATTCTGTTGATGGAGCACCAGATTCCCGAGTCAATACCTTCTCCCGTCACTGCTATCTGGTCTGATCCAATGAAAGACGTTGATTCAACTCCTGTTATCAAATATCGTGATTTAATAAGATGCTGCTTCATTTATAAAGTACAATTCTTTTAACGGACCTGAGGGATTAACTCGATCTTAAGGGAAACTATGAAATTAAAACCTACCAGATAAACGCCTTATGAGTGTTCTTGGCATTGTTAATTATGGTCACCTTCACAACAATCTTTTGCTACAAAATGAATCAATTATATAAAATAAGGTCACTTAATATTTACTAATATCTATATCAACCATAATCAAATTAAGTGACTAAACATAAATTTATGTACCTTTGTCATATCTGTAAATTTGATTTTTATATAATAGGTAAGACTTAAGAGTGTATGTGATTACAATCACCTTTGTCTTTATAGGGAAGATCCTGTACCTCATTCGCTTAGTAGCCCTCGTAGATTTTCTTAATTCCTTGCTCAACATGGCCAAATCGAACACTTGCAGTTTGAGGTGGGTCTCTGTAGTAATAGGTAGTATATCAGCAACCCTCTAGCGGATTGAACCGTTGCATCCCTAAAATTCACAGTTAACACGGAGGTTAAAATAAAAAATAAGATAAAGGTGAAAAAAAATCAATGTTTCTTTTACCTCAAACCGCGTAATTTTTTGCCAGATGTGTGAAGTTCCATCGTATGTCCCTGCCACACAATGCGAAATCAGACTCTCTGGGTAGGATACATAAGTGCAAAAGAATGAAATTGGGTAGAATAGTAAGTGTTTATTTACGTATGCACCACCATGAAGTAAACAATCCGACAAAAAGGCAAAATAAAAGTTGTATTTGTTACTTACAACTATCCTCATTCTTAATTCCCTGTGTTTTTGTTTTAGCCCTATTTTACTAAGAATGCATGCCATAACCAATGATTTCAGGCCCGTTTCATCACCCAAACCCACCCATTTCAGCCCCCATACGCACTCATATCCCATTTCAGCACCCAAAGGCACCAATCTCAACCCTATTTCATCTCATAATTCTACACCCATTTCAGCCCCCAAACTAAGCCATTTTAGCCCCCACTTCAGCCACCAAACACACACATTTCAGCCCCCCACTTCAACCCTTTTCAGCCCCCACTTCCAGGCCGCAACGCAACCACTTCACGACCTATTTTATCACCCCAAATGCACATTTTAGCCCCACTTGAGCTCCAATCCAACACATGTGTTAACTCCCGAGATAACCACTCAAACCCTCCCATTTCAGCTGTCATTCATTTTGCAACAGGAACCATCTTGGCATATAAAGACATAACACAAACATCATTCCCTAATGCAATATTACTTTTTGTAATGATATTCAAGAGTTGTTTATTTATAAGATTTGATAATAACTTAAAAAAAGAAAACAATTAACCTTGTTTTCTCCATGATCCCGGAATACTTCACAATTTATTTTCAGCTTCAACGCGGCTTGCACAATCAGTTTAGAAGACCTCCAAATACAACTCGTTTAGTATCTCCAGTAATCTACATAAACAACACACACCGTATCACATATTTAAAGTTAACACACTAAATATATATTCAAAATATCTGATCATACAAAGAAACACGGACAAAAACTTTTTCCTTGAAAGTAATAACATTTTTATAAGCAAGTTTCATCAGTCATCAAGCATTAGTAATGCATTGAGCATTAAATAACTACATTATAAGCAAATTTCATCAGGCTTTTGAAGGAAATGTCTAATACTTTCAGCAGCTTACGACCAGTTCAACTTATTTAACCAATTGCATTATAAGCAAGTTTCATTAGTAAGTGACGCCCGGGTTTCATTCGTCTATTTCAACACAAAAGCCTACACCACATGTAACATTTAATTTAGCAACTCTGATATATAATTCAAGAAATTATACATTTTGGACTTATTGTTTTTTGTCGGGCATGTACTCTTAAGTACCATCAAAGCGACCACGACTCTCACATGAGAATCGAGGAATCCCATGGACAGTCTATCGGATCATTACTGTGCGAGCTACAGGTTGCCAAAGGCTGATAATTTCAACCCATAAGGCCTTAAAAAAGATTTTCCCGTGAGCTTATGTTTCATTTTCTAAGGTAATTAGATTATGAAAAAAAGGCCGAACACGGATGAGGAAACGAAAATTTGATTTACTCATAAATAAAACGTTGAGAAAAGAGTCTGTGTTTGGTACTTTAAGAACTGGTTCCCGTTGACGTTTACTGAACCTTGTTTGCATTGTTAAATAATCAAATTTTTTATGTTCTTGTAACTTGATGAAAGAAATGTTTCAATTTTGAAGGTGAAACAAAAGATACCGATTTCAGTTAAGGGAGATTTACATTTACCTATTTGATCTAATCGTTTGTAGGATGATGATCATTTATTGATACAGACATGACCAAGTCTGTACTCATGTGTCCTCAACTCAAGGATGAGTCAATTTTGTGCAGAGCAGCTTCATCCTGAAATATCAATCACAAATGGAATATGATGACACAAACACGGTGGAAGAACAAATTTCTGAATGAGATGAAAAATTGAGTAGTGTATTAACTCGCAGGGCACAATTGATCTAACTACACTACCATCTATCCATATTTCACATGGTTTATGCGTTGCCAGCCAACACACTGTATTTAATCAGTCTCGTAGTTTAGAAATCAAATACATACACATAGAGAACTTACATGCCGAAATGACAAACCGCTATATTGCTCCCAAGTTGTAGAACCCGAACTGACGTGGCCTGATCAGAGTACGGAGCTAAAGAGACCAGAGTCAGGAAGCAATATAAAGTTTTAATAAGGTTAAAATTAAGTGTTCAACAGTGATCTTACATCTAGGAGAATATAAGAAGCATGATCAACGGGTGACGATGTGATGGTAATTGATGGATCCATTACCAACTTACCAATTGGTTACTTCCTGGCTCGAAACCAATTTGACACCTTTGTAAGCCTCGCTATACTGCAAAATAAGAATAAATAATGATGAACCAATCTCATTTGCTATAAATATATAGTTATTCATACCTCAAGACCCAGGCAGATTGTTCTTATTTCTTTATAAGCCTCGCTATACTGCAAAATAAGAATAAATAATGATGAACCAATCTCAGTTGCTATAAATATATAGTTATTCATACCTCAAGACCCAGGCAGATTGTTCTTATTTCCCCTTTACAACGTAAACTAATATGGAGTATGCTAATCCTTATTCATTTAGGCGACTACAGATCGATTACATATGTTTCAATCGATTTTTAGCTCTGCAGTTGTACCAATTCTGTTTTAACATTTTTCAAATAGGTGTTTGTCTAAGTTTTTTGTGGGCTTAGAGCTTATATCTTATGAGCAGCTTATAACAAATTAAAGCTTGTTCATTTTTTGGATCAGCATATGAGCTTATAAACCACACATAAGGTGTTTACAAAGACAACCACTAACCAAAAAACAACAATACAACCGACACGATCATAAACCAATAGACCAAACCAAACCACGAATCAAGATTCTCTGACTTTTTCTTAACAGTTAGCCTAGTTATTCCAAGCACCGGGTTGTCCAAAAACAAAGTTTTTAGGCCAAGATCCTATATTTCGTATACTAAAGATATTGAAACAAATACTACTTCAGCTTCACAAACCGAGCAAATAAAGTGTATTAACTCTTAAGTAATATCAAAAGTATCGATGGAACAAGAAAAGCGACATCTGAATCGTGACATATTTTTTAACTCGTTACTTTGTAAAGTTATGTTTCTCCTAAATCACAGAAGATTATTGCATCTAACGTCAGTATGAGAAATCAGGGGCATTGTCAGAGTACTTTCCTGGCAACCCAATCCCACCGGAGCGGGGGTATGGGCATTTTATGTTGATTTGGGTAATGTAAACATTAGTCGGAAAATAGAGCAGGCCAAATGTTTTCATAGTCTCCCTAATACACGTTTAAGTATTCACAACTTCCTAAACTGCTATATTCGAAAAAGTTTTCGAGTAAGTCAAACCTGTATTGAGAAGCCCTGAAATTACTCCTTTCACCAGTAACCCACCGCCCCGCCCATCTTTCCAGCTATAACCTCAATGTAGCCTAGTGTTTGGTTTCTTAGAGTCACTTATATCTTGCTTGGCATAATTGATCTTTTAACAACCCTACCTAACTGCTTACTTTCTTAATTAATCTTGTGTTGTCTTTACTGATTTAAACAAAACGCAGATAAAATATGAAATAAAGCTTCATTTTTTATAAAAAAAGAATCAGACTTCAAGATCATATAAACAAAACCCATAGGAATTTACATAAAAACATTAAATAATCAATATGCATCAAATAAAATCAATACCTTATCTATGTTCCAGATTCATTAAAATGCCCAAACAACCTGCTTATCTTCGTCGCCGGTTTAGAACCTAAAATCAAAAAACCCAAAAAAACCAAAATTCACATTAAAAATCAAGAATTTATCTATATATTATTTCTAAATACCCCCTAAAATTTTCAACAGAATTATAGAAAAATTAAAAGAAATGTAAATTTAATACACTTTTAAAAAACATAAATAAAGCACAATATGTAAAAAAAATAAATGAGAAAAAACCTTTATGGAGTTGAAGCACAGGGCACAGCTCACAATTTTTTAGCCATCTTGTTGGTTCATATCAGCCGCACCTCAAATCATCCTGCACCTAATTACAAAAACGAATCAATACCGTAAACTTGGAAAAAAAATGAAAACAAAAAACTTACACAAATTAGATGGCCGATCTTGTTTATTTGTGTTTCTGGAAATTACTTAGTGTATAGTGGAATTAGGTTTCATCTCCCGCAGCTTTTTTTTATGAATCATAACTGTGTGTGAGAGATGGATCTGACGCGTGAAGTGGTATGAGAGAGAAAGAGAAACACGTAGAGGTTGAAGATGGAGAGAGGAGGACACGTAGGAGGTTGAAGATGGAGAGAGGAGGACACGTATCCTGGGAGATATTAAAACATGGGGTCGGGTAGAGATAATGGGGCTGTTAATAAACAATAAAAAACATTTAATAACCGGGTCGGGGCAATAAAAATAGTAGGCGGGTTCCAGCAGGTTCCGGTGGTGGCAAATAGTGGATTCCGACGGGTCGACCCAACAGCACATTAAATGCAGTCGGATGACCCGAGTTCCCCTAATTAATAAAAAATGTAATAATACCATACAAATGGCACTTTATACCATTCGAGTGCAAGAAAGGAGGTCGATAAATAGAGGCATGATTGTGTAGTTCCTTTTGAGCAACATAAGAAATTTATTTTCTGAACTTTTGTCTAATAAAAGTAAAACACTAAAACCCATGCGGAATATTATTAATCTTTTTTCCAAATGGAACAACATTGTTCTCCAACAATCCAACATTCAACTTCATCCTCGTACTACTTGTCTTACTTCCATCATTAATTGATGTTTTGCTAGTGATTTGATCAATTAAATTAGTTGACCCGTAATAAAAATATGTATGATTAGATTATAAAACTTTATTGTTGGAATTTTAGGGACAAAACATATGAAACTTTAGTGGGGAGACAAATCCATAGAAAAATTAAAAGGGTCTACTCTAGACCCTTTTAAAAAACATAAATAAAAATGTGAATTTAATACACTTTTATAGTTATCGAAGTGGTCGACTCTAGCCGGCGACGGATCTTAATGGGGATCGAAAAGGGTCGTGGACCCTGAAATTTTTTAATGACAAGTACATTTTTAATCATTACACTTTGTTTTAATAAACATTATTAGGGCAGTGGGTGTGGCTTTCGGGAAAGCATGTAGGGAATCTTTCCCTTCGAG
This sequence comes from Tanacetum coccineum, assembly GCA_026074375.1. Taxonomy (NCBI): domain Eukaryota; kingdom Viridiplantae; phylum Streptophyta; class Magnoliopsida; order Asterales; family Asteraceae; genus Tanacetum; species Tanacetum coccineum. The sequence goes on from BQNB010173104.1 coordinate 9,697, forward strand.
AAAACCCAATTTTACAAGCTACTGGAAAGAGACAAATCCATTCTTTACGGGAGTATAGTCTCGAGCCCAATTTGTACATTTCAAAAATGTTTAATGAGAAAGAAACACAATTTGAAGTGAGAGAAACTATTTTTTATAATGTTGTGAGTGGTATTTGTGTTTTGTGAGTATTTTTAAATGATAAAAAGTAGAAAAAAATCTAGAAAAAAGATATGGTGCTGCAATAGTTAAAGGAAAGTTGAAGAAAAAGATTAAATGAATGTTTTTTTAATGATGTAGAGCTGATGTGGCGAGGGAAGCCCCTCAACCACACCCTCTACCCTTATTAAGAATGTTAAATGAAAATGTAAATTGACACCTTAAAACAAATACATTATGGTTAAATTAAACTTGTCAAGTTCGCCTATAGTTCTAGGCTTCTAGCCATGTAAGTAAGAGGTGAGTTATTTTGCATAATAGTTTCTCCCTACATACTAAGGGACAAATCTAGACTATCAATTTCATTAGATTAAAAAGACAAGATTTAAGATTAAAAAAAACATGGAGGGACCAAAAGTGTAAATTTACTAAAACTCACACTAACTACTCCCTCATTATTTGTAGAGTTGGCAAATCTTGCCCAAATTGCAATTAATTAACCTTTTTGACATTTTGTATGTTTTTACGTTTTTTTACGTTTTTACGTTTTTTTACTTTTTACGTTTCTTTTACGTTTTTTACGTTCTTATACGTTTGCATACGTTTTCGTCAGCTTTCGCACGTTTCCGTACGCTTTCGCGAGTTTTCGTCTGTTTTCGTGCGTTTTCGTTCTTTTTTAGACGTTCTCGCACGTTTTCTTATGTTCTCGCACGATTTCTAACGTTTTCGCACGTTTTCGTCAGTTTTCGCACGTTTTCATACGCTTTTGTTTGTTTTCACACTGTTTCCTCTGTTTTCGTCCGCTTTCGCACGTTTACTTTCGTTTTTACACGTTTTCGTCCGTTTTTGGACAAATTCTTACGTTTTCGTCTGCATTTGCGCGTTTTCGTCAGCTTTCGCGCTTTTTCGTCAGCTTTCGCGCGTTTTCGCCAGCTTTCGTGCGTTTCGCCAGCTTCTGCGCGTTTTCGCCGACTTTTGCGCATTTTCGCCGGCATTCCTGCGTTTTCGCCGGTATTCGCGCGTTTTCGCTGGCATTCGCGCGTTTTCGTCAGCTTTCGCGCGTTTTCGCCAGCTTTCACGCGTTTACGCCAGCTTTCGCGGGTATACGCCAGCTTTCGCGGGTTTCATCCAGCTTTCGCGCGTTTCAGCCATCTTTCGCGCGTTTCGGCCAGTGTTCGCGCGTTTGGACCAGCGTTCGCGCGTTTGGATCAGCGTTCACGCGTTTCGGCCAGCTCTCGCGCGTTTCGGTCACGGTTCAAGCGTATATGTATATGTTTTTTATAAATATATATAGTATATAACTGATGGTTTATTTGATACGTGTAAAAACGTAATTATCATGTGTTGTGATCCCAGTCATGTTATATAATCACTGTGTGATGTGATCTTGTTATATATATGTTGTACCCATGTCATGTTGTGATGTTTATGAAAACTCACGTGCTTTATATTGTTGTTATTAGAACAATATGCCGCCAACAAGATCCTCTGCTACTGCAAGGGTTGCTGCTGCTGCTGCAAGGGCTGTTGCTATTGTGGCCGCTACCCCTATGACAGTTGCTGCTATTGAATAGCTAATCGAAGCAAGAGTGTCTGCGGAACTTGCTAATCATGAAACTCTTCGAAATAACACTAATGGCCATGGCGACGGAAGCTAGAATTCTAAAACTAGAATTAGAAGAACTGTACGCACTCCCCGTGAGTGTACATACAAGGATTTTCTAAATTGCAAGCCCCTTACTTTTAAGGGTACTGAAGGAGAGGTTGTGCTGTCATAATGGTTTGAGAAGATGGAATCAGTGTTCCATATAAGCAACTGTGATGTGGAGAACCAAGTTAAGTTTGCTACATGCACTTTCCTTGGAAATGCTCTAACATGGTGGAACTCCTACATGAAGACTGTTACTCAAGATGTTGTTTAAGCTATGGACTGGAAGGCACTAAAGAAGATGATGACAGTCAAATACTGCCCAAGAGGTGAAATCAAGAAGTTAGAAATTGAGCTCTGGAACCTAAAGTAAAAGGTATTGATGTCGTTAGTTATACTTTGTGTTTTCAAGAGCTTGCACTGATGTGTGGAAGGATGTTCCACGAGGAATCGAAGGAAGTTGAGAAATATGTTGGTGGACTTCCTGATATGATTCGGGGAAATGTAATGTCATATCAACCCAAGACGATGGAGAAAGCAATTGAGTTTGCCAATGATCAGATGGATCAAAAAGTTCTTACTATTACTAAAAGGCAAGTTGAGCATAAGAGGAAGTTAGAGTTTAATGCTGGAAACAATCAGGGGCACCAACAACAAAACAAGAGACAGAACACTGGGAGGGCTTACACTGTTGGGCCTGGTGAAAAGAGGGAGTACACAGGATCGTTACCCTTGTGTACAAAATGCAACTATCACCACAAAGGTCCATGTGCTCCCATGTGTAATAAGTGCAAGAAGATCGGTCATCTGGCTCGTGACTGTAGGAGTTTTGGTCCCAATGGTAATAATAACAATCGTAGGAACTTCGGGACAACTCAGAATGCTGTCACTTGCTATGAGTGTGGTGTCCAAGGTTTCAAGAAAGACTGCCCAAAGTTGAAGAATGGGAACCGTGGTAATCAACATGGGAATGGTAATGAACCGTGGTGGGCAATGCGGGAATAAACCCGGACTCCAACGTCGTTACGGGTACATTTCTTCTAAATGACTGCTATGCTTCTATCTTATTTGATACTGGTGCCGATAGAAGTTTTGTATCTACTACATTTAGTTCCATAATTGATATCACACCAACTACATTAGACCATTATTATGATGTTGAACAAGTTGACTAGAAAATAATTGGGATAAACACTATCATCCGGGGTTGTACATTAAACTTCTTAGACCATCCATTCAACATTAACTTAATGCCCTTAAAACTTCGTAGCTTCGACGTCATAATCGGTATGGAATGGTTGTTAAAGTACCACGCTCTCATTAATTAGGCCGAGAAGATTGTTCGTATTCCCTTTGGAAATGAAATCTTAATTGTTCATGGTGACAGAAGTAAACAGGGAAACAGGACTTTTTTAAACATCACTTCGTGCACCAAAACTCATAAATATTTATTGAAAGGACATAATGTCTTTTTGGCACATGTTACTACAAAGGAGACTGAAGACAAGTCGGGGGAGAAGCGACTTGAGGACGTACCAATCGTTCGATATTTTCCTAAAGTATTTCCTAAAGAATTGTCGGGTCTTCCACCGACTCGACAAGTGGAATTCCAAATCAATTTGATGCCTAGCGTTGCACCTGTAGCACGAGCACCCTATCGATTATCTCTTTCCAAAATGAAAGAGTTGTCAGAATAACTGCAAGAACTATCTGACAAGGGCTTTATAAGACCTAGTTCCTCACCTTGGGGAGCTCCGGTCTTGTTTGTCAAAAAAAAGGACAGATCATTCCGGATGTACATTGACTACCGGGAATTGAATAAGCTGATAGTGAAGAATCATTATCCTCTCCCAAGGATTGATGATTTGTTTGATCAACTACAAGGATCCAGTGTTTATTCAAAGATAGACT
>BQNB010173105.1:3129-13393 GCA_026074375.1 Tanacetum coccineum
TTGAGTCCGATGATGAATCGGTTGACACACCCCTTGTTTTTCCCTTTCCTCATTCAGACAATGATTCAGATGAAAGTGAAGTGCTTAATGAATTGATTAAGTATGAAAATGTTAGAATGCTACGCCGAGAAAAGGCAATTAATAGTTTCGATGGGGATGACTTGGCATTCCAATGTAAGATTGGATTTAGGAAGTTTATCGCGTACTTTGACCCCTTCTTACCAATAAACATTATCACGCGTAAATCCTATAACACTATAATGGTAGAAGGATTAGAAAGTACAGGGAAAAAGTTAGTTGCCGTTGTTAGGGATGTCTACGTGTTTGTAGGCAGCTTCACCTACATTACGGATTTTTTGGTATTGGAAGACATATGAGAATTTATTCATATAAATAAGGCTAAAGTTGTAGTGGGTAAACCCTTTAGGAAAATCACTGAACTCAAATATGATTGCGCTAAGGGATTAATGTCTTTCAATAGGATCTTTGATAATTACACATTCCAAATGCCACACACCATACCTAGGTTTAAACATTAGGGGCACGTATCATGGAGTAAGATCTCACCCGTCCTTGTGCTAAGTCAAAAAGATCTAACTAACGGGTTCAAGAATGCGTACGAAAAGAACAAATTTATGTACAAGAACTGTTTGAACCTAGGTCCCGAATACCAAGTGGATGAACGTATGAAAGAATGACTCATTCATGGATACGTGAGCATTCATGAAGTCACGTAAGAACGTGTGACTTCGAGTCTAGCTACAAGACTCATAAATAAAGAAAAGTGCTTCTTGGGAGGCAACCCAGTGTTTATTTTTCCGCACTTAGGAGTGTCGTATGTTTTAAGTCTTTATTGTTTGTTTTATTATGTTTGAATGAATTTTGTAATCATGCTTTGTTTGTTTATAACTTCGACTTATTTGTAATCAAAGGTATTTTGCAACAAAATAAATGTAGGGGAATATATCTAGTTTTTAAGAACCAAATTCAAACATTTAAAATAAATTGTTTAGATTAATTTGCGTTGCTTTCGAGTCATATGATTGTAACGATTAATTCCAGGTTTTTATGCAGTGCTTTCTTCAGATTTAACTAACAAAATTGCGTGTAGGAAATTTCTCATTAAAAACGAAGAAGAATTTTTCACAGACGCTGGAGACGGCGTCGGGATTAACACCCGACGGTGTCGCGTCTCCAGGAATGTGAAAATTCGAATTTTTTTAGTATTTCTAAAAAATAAAATGTGCAATATTTAAAATTTGTAATTCTTTTGTAAACCTGCAGAAAACCTATAATTGCATCGTTACTCTCATCCTATATTTACTGTTTTATTAGAGTCAAAACCCTAAACTCTCGTTGTATTTATATCTTTCCCGCCGATTTTATGCTTGGTATAGTTGTCTTTGTCTTTGATTCCAGGTTATATTTGATGAGAAGAAGCTTAAAAGTTATTAGGAAGTTTCATTAGACGATTCTTGAAGGACGATTTAACCAGTTATCGCATGTTTCTTCTCCATTATTGAGCAAACCAGGGGAGTACTAGTTTTTTTTACTTGTTTTCTTTTCCCTTTATTCGTTTTTACGGGTACTTCTATAGAAAATTAAGGACAATGTTCAACTTAAGTGTAGGGGGAAATAAGCCTTAGAAACTATTCCTTCATTTGTCATTTGCTTGTTCCTTAAAATGACGGGTAATATATCAAAACATAGCATAAAAAGGTAATTTTGACACAAATTAAAAAAATTTATGACACATACCAACGAAAACCAAGTATTAATAGCGTCTCATGGATAGGAATGTGTATGACTAGCATAAAAACCCAAAAATTTCACCCAAAAAATGTGAGGTTCGCCTTTAGATCTTTAGGAATTCGGGTATCCATTATTGATACCTAAGATAATTTGTATCTTTAGCTTTCTCGAGTTAAGGTTCAAATGTAGTCATATGTGTCTATTATGTCGTTACGGATGTGTATGTATGGTCTTTGTCGCCTTTTCTGGAGCATTGGTATCGGTATTAAATTATATGAGTACCGGTAGTGTATTAAATTCTAGAACTTGTTTTTGTGATGCATCCCGAGACCGCATAGTAAGTATTAGGATTTGCTAGATAAGAGGCACTAGGATTAACCCATGTTTTAAACCTATTGTTATGATGGTCACACCGATCATATAACTATCCCATACCTTTGCCATGCTCACTTTTAGTGCACGATACCTTTTTCATGGTTCTCGTAATTTTCTGGTTAATCTGGACTATTAATAAAGAGTATTGTCACCCTTAAGCCAATCGTTACACCCAAATTTCCTTAGCCTTCCTTGTTTGTACTCACCTTTAGTACATTATTGTTTTAACCCAAGTTAATTATTTGAGTACACGGTTGCTAATTCCTTATCCTTGTAAATACTGTTTTGAGACGATTGAGATTCATGGTAGTATTCATCTTATGAAGTAATTAGAAAGAAGTAATTTATTACCCCCAATAGAGCTCAATAAGCTCCATGTTATGTTGATCCATCTCAATTCGGGTCATTAGTTAGATTGTAAATAATTGAGTATGTAAAAGTTCAAGTGTAGAGGTGTATCTATAAACCCCCATGATGTATTATATGTTTAAGCAATGGCAAGGCAAAAGTGTACAAAAAAAATGAGAAAAAGAAAAAAATGTATATAAAAAAATGTATATAAAAAAAAGAGTGAAAAAAAATGTACGGGGTGTCACTTGCTTAAGTTTATGTTTATATTAAAGTCAAGAAAAGAAAAAGAAAGAGATTAGTGTAGAGTTGTGTAGAGTTTGTATAATTTGTCCGAGTCTTTGGCTTAGCAACCAAACCAACGTGTATTCATATAAATAATTAGCCAACCCTTTCACCCCAAATTCACCTAAAAGTCACTCCCCAAATGTATCCTATCCGTTTCCGTTTCCGTAAATGTTATCTTACACCTACACCCCACAACCCTTTAAAAGACCTCTTTGACAATAATGAATGATGCTTGCGTCTAGCGGGGGAGGTTTGATCCTTTACCAAGCCTATGGTAATATATATGCTACGACAGGTAATGAGTGTTGATTTTCCGTTTCCCCATTATGTTATAATTTATTATACACTCGAGAGAAAGAGAGAATCCCAAACACTTATGTGAGGTGCTAGTATATACTTTCTATGCTTTTAATTACGAGGTCTAGAAGGTTGTGTTGTAAGATACTTTTAAAGAGTAGGTAAAATGACCTTCATATTGCTATTGTCTAGGTAGAAAAGCCCATTTGTTTGAGGACAAGCAAATCTCAAGTGTAGGGGTATTTGATGAGGTGTCACTCTATACATTATTTCGGGTTCATTTAACCCTCTAAATCTTGCAAATATGCCCAGATTACGTGCTTAATCGTTTGTTTTTAGGTTTTTAGCACTTGGATGGATTTTGGAGGAAATACACGTGACTTGGGCTCATTTGGAGAAGAAACGGACAACATTACGGACTTACACCCAATCTCATGAAGATATATGCAAACAGTGGCTGGAGACGGCGTCGTAAGCCGTCAGGAATATGGCGACGGCGTCAGGACGTGGTCGACTTAAAGAGGATCTAAAATCTTCTACGTGGCGACGGCATTAGGATTGCAAAGCGACGCCGTCGCGCCGACAACTCTATAAATATAAATCCGTTTTTAGGGTTCTAGTATGTAACTTTAGGATAATTTTGTATAACCCTAAGGAGACGAACCCTAGTGGTTTTAGGATCTTTATACGTCGTTTTTAGTGCCTCAAAACCCTATTGTACTACCTTGAATCTATGTTTTAATCAAGTAAGGTTATTTATCTTTAATCATTCAATATGTCTATGTGTTGTTGGATTAATTTATCTTTTTGCTTTATTTATAACATGCGAGGCTAAACCCTCCTTTGTATTTATCTATGATTGCTGAAACTTAGGTTGTAGATCCTCTTGATGTTGCTTCTTGTTGATGAATGTGCGCGTTAGGCTTTAGAAAGTCAGCTTTTGTCTGTATCGTTGTTGATATGTCTAGGGAAACACAATTAGTGTAGAAAGGATACTATCGGTAACAGTCTTCATATTACCTTACCTATTATATGGTTGATCCCTCTTAAGTTATTTTGCATGCATTTAATATTCTCGTAGGGGCCTTGTAATAGTCTTCATACTACCTTACTTGTGCTTTGCCTTAACGGAATATTAAATAGACGGTGGGTTCGTGTAATCCGTTCATGACCTAGGAAATACTTACACAGATCATCACAAGTGTAACAAAGCAACGGATCTAGAAGAAGCAATCTGAGGAGTAGTGCATGATTAGGTAAATACATTTACTTATCATAAAAGTTATCACTAGTAGCATAGATAATAAATTAGTTTAGTAATTAGTTAAACAAACCAACCTCTCAAACCATAGATTTATCTATTTTCGTAAATATAAAAATACAAAAATAATCTTCTCTCAACCTCTAGAATTTTGTTATACCATGATCGAGCCTTCCCAAGCTATTCCCCTAAAGAACGATAACAACCCTCGAGTCTTGCCTCTATGACACTGCAACGATTAGGTACATTGCCTTGGGGATTGTAAAAATTCTTGTGAAGTCTTATGACCTCCGCATCAGTTTGTATAAAAATATACAACCCTAATAATACTTGTATATTTTTATTGTTGTTAAAAATCAAAACTATAGAACTTCTATTTTTTCTTTTTGAGCCGTGAGTTTTAGATGGGAAAACAAGAGAGAAATTTTGAGTGTTCTTGCAAATGAAATGTGTGAATGAGGCTTACACTTGAGGTCTTATTTATAGGACAAGATTAGGTAGTTTTCTAAGTAATACCATGGAATAATAGTGGTTTATGACAAAGGTGTAAGAGCTCTCCTCCTCCCTAGGAGGGAGCCACGGCTAGAAGAGGGGGGAAGGACAACATAAGCTTGGTTATCCTATGGTTAAAGGTTTTGGTGTTTACATGGTGGATAAAAGAAGATGGTAAGTACTTGAAATAACTTTAGTGGGGAATTATGATTTTTTTTGTGTTTCATTACTTGTAGAATCGGCCTAAGGGGTTTATAAGTGTAGAAATGATTTAATTTTTAGGTATTGGGTATAAAAGTGGTTATTGGTTGAAGTATAGATAGGTATTGGTGCTTCCATGCGTGCATAAATATATTTTATTGTGAAACGTAAATGTTTTACGTAACCATGTTAGACTTAGTTTTTATTTAAGTGATGGTCATTAATATTCCCGAACCTTGTATTAGTCTAGTTTATGTTTCCGGGAATTCTATAAGCTAATTGGGCCTAAGTTCTCTTCTACAAAAAGTCCCTCATCATGGCAACGCTCTCTTTGGCTCAAAGTCCTAATCTTTTTTGACCATGTCAACTCCCGTCACATAGATGAAACCATTGACCAATCGGGCGGGTGGAAAGCTCGTGACAGGAAACGCTGAAGATACTGGGATTTTTAGAGGACCATTGCCCTCTTATGACAAACGAAAGTTGGAACGTTCCAAGGGATTTTGCTTAAAGCGGTCAAGGCAATCTCTTTGCTATCAAGAAGTCCCAAGTACATCGACCGCCGCCTCATTCGAAGCTTGAGAACAAGTTTCAACGCTTGTTGGGAAGTCTTCTTGCTCCAACGCTACCTATCAAGTGAACAAAATACTACCTAATGTGAGATATTGAGTGGTCCACATGACACTCAGTATAGATGAAGATCCCAAATGCCTTCGTTTGAATATGCATCCTTCACGTACCGACAAATCGAGAGGTCAGTGGTTTTTACACTTTTTGCCTAAGCCAAAACAATCTTGGTGAACACCTACCAATTTTGTCATGGAAAAGTCACCCAAACCTTAGGTGGAGACAACCCCAAAATTCCTAAAATAATTTTTCAAACCCACCTAACCATTTCCAACCCAACGGTTTGATCCCGAACCGTCCCTTCAATTCAACAAAGCGTGATTACTAAAAGTTCGACAGTTTTGAAGGCCATCACGAGCGGAATAGTGGGAAAGCACTCTTCCTAGCGACACGGTTAAGACCCTGAAACTGAACCCTAACACCACAACTTCAGTCCTGTCTTCTCGTTCTTACCCAACTGAAGACCCACAATGCTCAACCCATATCCATGATTCGATCAACGCCATCACAATCCATCCCAAGCAACAAAGCGACTGCCACAATAATGAGCCAGCAGAGAGTGAAGAAGAAGAGAAGGATAGCCCTGAAAATACCAATACTAACCCTTTCGTATCCGGCTTGGACCAAAGGGGATGATGGTGACGTGATGTTTATTGAGATGGTTAAGAAGAATGACGATTCCTGCAAGGAGGAACCCGAAGCAGGAGGATTGGAGGTGGAATATTATGATATATTCCCAACTCGAAGCGAGCTTGCATATCATAAATATCTCATGTGGTCGGCCCCCATCCCTCGACTATTTCTAAGAAAAATACCATTCATTACGGAAGGATGTCCATCAAAACTTAAAATACCATGCAACATTAGACATGTGTATGTGGAGAAAGCCTACATCGATCTTAACTCATCTCTAAATGTCATGACCGATGTATAATTGGATCATGAGAAGAAAACTCGACCCTAGGGAAAATTCGGATAGAGGAGTTAGAAATTTCACGGGAAGGATTAAGGAAATGCATGTTTTCGTAGGGAATTTCACTTATGTCATGGACTTCATGATTGTTGAAGATATCAGCTCAATCATTGACCCTCGGCTCTCACAAGTAGTGCTAGGAAAAACCTTCTGGATATATCCAACATGACTCATGACCCACTCGAATAGGTTGTAAGGTTCACAGACGGAACCAATGAAATTGCCTATAAGATGCCCCATAAAATAAAATAATACACATCGCTGTCAGACTTAGAGAAAGAACACATAAAGTCAGTTTACCTTAGGAATGACGAAGATAGGAGAAGAGGAGTGGAGTACGTGATGAGCAAAATATTAGGGTTTTACAAAGAATGTCTAGAGCTTGGACATGAATATTTTGACTGTAATGGATGATGAAGGAGAAGTCACATAAGGACTTGTGACTTCAAGTCTAGCTACAAGACTGATAAATAAAGAAAAGCGCTTCTTGGGAGGTAACCCAATGTTTATTTTTCCTGCACTTAGGAGTGTCGTGTGTTTTAATTCTTTATTGTTTGTTTTATTATGTTTGAATTTTGTAATCATGCTTTGTTTGTTTATAACTTCGTCTTATTTGCAATCAAAATAAGTGTAGGGGAATATATCTGGTTTTTAAGAACCAAATTCAAACATTTAAAATAAATTGTTTAGATTATTTCGCTCAGTTTCGGAGTCATAGTTGTAACAAAAAAAAAATGATAAATTCCCAGGTTTATGCGTGTTTTCTTTTGATTTAACTTATAAAATTGCGTGCAGGAAATTTCTCATTAAAAAGGAAGAAGAATTTTTTCAACAGGACGATGGCGACGGCCCGTCGGAATTAACACCCGACGGCGTCGCGTCTCCAGGAATGTAAAATTTGTAGTTTAAGTTATTTTGGGAAAAATAAAATGTGCAATATTTAAAATTTGTAATTCTTTTGTAAACCTACATAAACCTATGATTTTATCATTACTCTCATCTTATCTTTACTGTTTTCATAAGAGTCAAAACCCTAAATTCTCGTTGTATTTATATCTCCCGTCGATTTTATGCTTGGTGTAGTTGTCTTTGTCTTTGATTACAGACTATATTTGACGAGAAGAAGCTTGGAAGTTACTTTAGGAAGTGTAATTGGATGACTTCTTGGAGGTCGATTTAACCAGTGATCGCATGTCTTATCCATTTTTGAGCAACCAGGAGGTATAGTGTTTTTTCCTTGTTTCTTATTCCCTTTATTAGTTTTTAAAGGTACTTTATAAGAACATTGGGGAAATGTTCAACCTTAAGTGTAGAGGGAAAATGGAGGGGGAGTTTAATATTATAATTTCATTTTGCATGCACTCCTGTTCTCCCTTAGACTAGTTAGGCTCTGTGAATTTCGGGACATTAAACTTGTTTTAAATCATTTATTGTCAAAAAATTGTAAATCACATATGCAATTTTGAGGGGGAGAATAGTGTTTAAAATGTGATCAATACAGAGTGAATATCGGGATACGATTCTTCAATCTTAAGCTGCGTTCCAAATCTACATGTGCTAAATCTCTGTCATAATATGGTGCATATGGTAGGGGGAGCTTTTTGGTTAACTCTAGAAACAATCAATGTGTCTTAAAATGATTTCTCAGATCATGTTGATTGTTTTTTTATAAATGGTTTATGGATCTTCATGGCAATACACAAAGATGCAAACCCGCCGACCGGACTGTTGTTTTCTCAAGGAGTCCACAAGGCGGTTTAAGGTTAGGTATGTTCATTCCATGATCCAGCCAGAACGGAGGGATCTACCCAGGAACACTCCTATTTATATAGATTAGAAGTCCTAGTATGATTGAAAAAAGGAGTAAGTGTAAAGTGGAATAAGGGAATAGTGACGTCTTAAGATGGAAACTGTGTTGGAACAAAACCCAACAAGGTATAGTCATGAAGTTCAGGTAAGCCATATGAAAATGGTTGAAGAATGAAAAGAATAGTAAGGATACATGTGATAAAGAAAGAAAGACTTCATAAACCCTAGCTGAAACGGGGTCAATACATAATCTTTATCGGTAATCACAAAGATGATTATGATATTGAAGACTGACATCATGGACCCAGTGATGCAATGCACAACCCTTCCTAGCCACTTAAGGAATCCTTCTCAAAAGATTTTTGTTTCATTTCTCACGGAGAATACTGTTTCTACGGCTTTCTCATTATGAATCGTTGATATTGAAAAAGGTGTGGCAGTCCGCTCCAGCCTTCGATAACCAAATAACAAATGCGCACTTATAGAGTCTAGAGCCAACGAGTTCCATTAAAAATCTTACTAGGACACAAATTCCAATATACAAAATGTCGTACATCATTATACAACACTTGGTATCAATAAGTCCTACGCATTATCCTTGTGATAATTGCTCAGAACATCAGAGTGATACTCTTTAGTAATAACAGTGTCGATGGACATACGTCTTGTGCCTAACATCAAACAAGCTCTTGGTAGGTGACTTGCGAGATTCTAAATGAATCAAGCTTGTGTCAACTGGATATCGATTTTGGTCCAGTATATGAATTGACGACTCAATCAGAAAGATAGTAACTATCTGATTCACTCTTACCGTGTTGTCTGCTTTGAGACGTTTCGGTAATGAGAACAAGCAAGTACGGTGAATCTAATGCAATCGCGTTAGAGGTTCTAATACTTTGAGCTGGAAACCCTGTCAAGGAGGTTCTTATAAATTGAACCTACCTGATCACAGGTACAGTATTTATACTGTAAAACGGTCCTCACGGAACTAGAGGTTAATGTAACCAAACTCAAGACGAATGACAAAGCCATATTCGTCTATATCTGATGTTTATCACTAACATCAATTTTCAGGTATAAGTGACGGCGTTACAACCTCATTCCAGCGGAGTCAAGATTCAAGACCTCATGCTCAATCGACAAAGATATATACATGATGAAAACTCAAACTATCAAAGTCTTCTGCAATCTCTGATGTACAAGCACTTCCTCAAAAAGAACATTATCGACAAGATTGCCGAACAATAACAAAGATATATCTTACAAGTGGATCAAGTACTACTCCTTCCATTATGTGGTAACAAGTATATGTTAAAAGAAAATGTTGAGGGAGATTGTTAGCAAGCTTTCAAGACCTTGAGCATGAGGGTGGAGACACAAGATCGCAAGGCGGCATAAAGATTCAAGGATAAAGATTTAGAGATCTCAGTAGTCAAGATAAATCAAGGCCAAAGACCACGATATCAGTATTTTGTCAAAGAATATCAAGTTAAAGATCAAGATCCAAGATCACAAGCATGTAAAAGGAACTTTAAAAGAATTCCTAAGAATACAAGGCTCCAAGACTAAAGACGTTACAAGAAGGATCCATAATTGAATGACCACCCCTTAGGGGGAGATTGTTAGCCGTGTTTTTATGTAAAGTGATGGTCAATAACAATCCCGAACCTTATATAGGAAGAACATAGTTTACGGGAATTCATTTAATCTAATTGGGCCTAGTTGTCGGGCTTAAAGCCCATTTGTATTAGGTCCGGCCCAACATAAAGCCCAAACAAACCACCTTAGGGTTTTATCTCTTGTAACTATATAAAGCCCTCTCCAAGTGTGGTGAGGGTGTT
>BQNB010173106.1:0-13393 GCA_026074375.1 Tanacetum coccineum
AATACATTTAAAACCCAATCAATTCATATATTTTGCATCAAGTATTATATAACATAAAAAGAAATAATTAAGGTCAAAGTTGTGAAAGTTTGAGTTTAAAAGTCAATAGTGGACACTTATTTAGGGACAGAGGGAATACATTAATCTAGGCTAGTGGGACTTAGCAGTTAAGTTAAGCTGCAACTTCTTGGTCGAGCCGTTCCAGTTTCCGTTTTGTCTTGTACTCAATGTGTATATTCCCGCCACTCGTTCTTCAACATCAATGTGAGTTTATAGCCCCCCTGTTTTTACTGGTTTTACATATATTTTTGGGGTGAGAACATGCTTGTTTACAAATGCATTTACATGGTTGATTACAAATTTGGTTTACATATTTATTTATATATCTCGCGATGAGATACAATACTTGGTCTAATTTTTGAGCGTGAACACTCGCTATAACTTGTTTATACACTCATATGCATATCTCACGGTGAGATACAACATTGGTTTTTACTTATGGATGCAACAATTATACTTTTACTCGAATGATTATGGATTAGCTTAGGTTGCATGAACTGTAAATCACTTGGAGGGTGAGCGCGAATGTTATGAAATAGATCTATTCGGGATTGACAATCCCTGTTCGGGTGATTAGCTATCACTAGGCAAACGAACGTTATAACATGTCGGAATACGATTGGTTGAGTCTTCAGGGCCAACAATTACATACACATGAATATTTTCAGAAATGCCCGGGTGTTCTTGGAGGGGACACCTACGATGGGTACACTCTTACTGTGCCTTGAATAAAGTGGCATACATACAAGTCTACGTCGCAGTTTCATGAACTTAGAGTAATTGTAATCATTATTTTATACACACATGAATATTTACCGTGCCTTGAATAGAGTGGCAATACATACTTGAAATATTTTGGTGATATATATATAAATATCATACATGCTTTGAACAATGATTGAAATGGTCATGCATAATTTACAACTCTTTGAATTATGACGTTCTTACATACATTTTGGGGAACATACAAGGTTTGAAACGGTCACACATACTCTACAGAACTTTGGTTCAACATTTATACTTACAGAAACCTATGAACTCACCAACTTTAATGTTGACACTTTTTAAGCATGTTTTTCTCAGGTGAATTAGATGCTTGGCCTACTTGATGTGCACTGGAGTCTAAAATTTATAAGATTTCATTTATGGATTTCTACTTACATACAAATGATCAAATCTCGTTGGGTTGTTTCAAGCTTTTATTGTATGCAATTTTGGGACAATGTTATATCAATTTCAATGGAAATACAACGTGATTACTTTTCAACGACGCATTTTAGATGTCGTTCTCTTGTATTCTAGCGCTGGTATTATGAGGTAAACGCACTGGACATATTTCTGTTGCGACACATTTTTTGGGGGTGTTACAGATTGGTATTCAGAGCATGGTTTTTAGGGAACTAGGTTGCGTACTTTTCCCTAGACTATAAAACCGTTTTAACAAGCATTGCATAAAACATCATTTTCAAAATGACATACACATACTTGCTTACTTGCTTAGGTTACTTGTAAACTCTTAAGTGCTTACAGACATAATATTGTAATATATATGCTTGCATTCCTTTTGCGTATATCGTACGTTTATTTATATAAGAGTTAATTATATAAATACTAGAACATTTCTTAAGACATTGTGGGTTGCACAATGGTCTCATTTATACCTCAGACATTGTAAGTTACACAATGGTCTCATTTTACTTCTTAGACATTGTGAGTTGCACAATGGTCTCATTTCGTTCTCAGACATTGTAAGTTAAACAATGGTCTCTAAGAATATTATTTTTCTTCATAGCTTTAATAACTAAACTATCTGTATCTAAACGGAGGACCGGTCATAATTTTTGTTTACATGGAATTATGTATGAATCTAAGTATTACAAGTCTTGTATGGGCGGGACTTGTAATATGAGGATTGATATGATAATTGCTATGTTAACAAAACCCGTCACAGTTCTGTTTACATGAGATTATGTATGAATCTAAGTATTACAAGTCTTGTATGGGCGGGACTTGTAATAGGAGGATTGATATGATAATCGCTATGTTGACTCGTTCATAGAGACCTTTACCTTGTTTACTCTAACCGAGTACTCATTAACTATCTTGAACTCTAGGTCGATATTCCTTGGTAGTTTTACTCCCCGCCTTCGAAGACGAGTTTTAAACACTCGCCCCATACTCATTAGAAGCACATGCATCGTCATGTTATCCATCACCTTGAAGGTTATGTGAGTACGCGTATTGCATCGGAAATTATTAAGTAGGATGATTTATAATCTCTTTATTTGAAAGGATTGGGACGCCTCTTCAGTTAAATAAAGAAATTGTAAATCCCCGAACCATAAGTTTATCATTTCTTACTTACATAAATTAGGACGCTCCTTTATGTAAGTAATGAATTATAAATGAGTGGGCTTAATGGTATCCGATATGAAACGAGTATGAACTCGAACCCGATAATCACCGGAATCCGTTAAAAAGGTCTAGAAACACAATCGTGTCTTACCACTCAGCAGAATTTTAAGGCCTCACTTGGAACTACATGATCTCATTCTTAAGATATTACTTTTGCCGTTGCAAATCCTTGCAATCACGAACTGTTCGTGGAACTAACAGACTTGTTACACACTTGAACTAATGGAGTTGATTCATCCTCGAACTAACGACTGAGTACCATATTCTGCCGTCTATCGCATAAGCTCTTCCGCGAGCTCCTCCCATTTGTTGAACTTTATTCTGGGGATATTGTTTCTCGAAATGTCCTCACTCTCTGCATCCCATCACTATTTGTTATAGTTATTATCGTTATGGTTGCTGTTGGTGGGTCCTGGAGCGGTCCCAGCTTGTACAACTTTATCCAATAGGTAATACAACTCCCCTTAAAACAGATAAACACCTATCGACGAAAGAGATAGTCGAACTATTCATTTCGGGCCACTAGTAGGAAGACTTAGGTCGCGATCCATCCTGGTACTGCCAAGTAAGTTGGGTACTTACATCCATTAGCCTCGTCCGTTATTAATCATCGAAGATTACAGATATCAGAAACGAGACCCCGTCCTTGAACATTTGAAACCTTATACAGACATACTCACGCGGCTACACTTTCTCCTTCGCTGCTTTCACTATTAAGGGACTTTCTTTATAACGCGATTATATCAATCATAAAACCTATAATGATATTTTTTTTGAGATACCCATTTTGATGGATTAAATATCCTGGTCAAACTTAGCCAAAATTTTTGGTATATGGAGAAGTGTCGAAACACCGAATTTTGCTGAATAAAGTTATCAGCGTCTTGTTTAGAACTGGTTTATTAAATCTTAAATCTTTTCTTGGTCACACAATCGGTTAACACAAATTAAATCTCGGGACGAGATTTCTTTAAGGGGTAGGTACTGTAACAACTGGCAAATTTCAGAATTTTAAATGACTATTTTACCATTTGACTTTTTGACTTTTGATCTTTTATTGTTTCTGATATGTGTGAAAACACATATCCATTTTATATCAAAATAAACCTTAAAAAGTCAAAATTGTACTTTAAATACTTGAATATTGCTTGTTTTGTCTATGTGATTGTGTAGGTGCGGATATTGCAAAAATCGCAAGAAAACAGTCAAAATTGGACAAACACGAACACGGGAACGGAAGAGCACACAAAGAGCCGAAAGTTTTCTATAAAAAGGTCAAAAATTCAGCAGTGGTCAACCCTCAGTCAACCCTTGGTCAAAGTCACAACAAGACAAAACCCATTAAATTTCCAAATCAGTTCCTCATAATTCATAAATTGCAAATCTAGTCCCTCAACCTTACACGGGCCTTAGTTCTTTATAAATTCAAAACCCTTAACCTATGTAACTAAGCCCAACACTATGGCCCAAGTCATTGTATAAGCCCAAGTCAAAAGACCATATCCCACTCAGTCAAACGTATAAACAAGTAAGAAAAAAGGCGAGTAAAATAGTTTCTACTATTCATCGTCTCTAAGATTTAACCACGGGTCAAATCAAAGGGCAAGTTTAAATTAGGGACTAGAAAGGGTAATTCAAGGGACAAAGTACATGCTGGCAGAAGTTTACATCACCAAATGCTCTCATTGGTTGATACCCATAAGGGGAATGCCACGTTGGATTCTAAGTAACACACAAGGATGGATTTTTTATACTTGAAGTATACTCAGAAGAAGCACAACATGTCACAATCACGGATTGCCATGCTGGCAATCTGTGTGAGCTATCAAGTGATCTAACGGCCAAGAATGATTCTCCAATGATTTAAGGAATGTACGGACAAGATTGAGAGGAGGTGTAACTGAATTTAGACCTAGAAGTTTCCCTGGTGGCTATAAATACTAGCTCCTCCCTCACTCATCATATCTTCTTTTTCTACAACTTTTAGTTAAAAAGCTCTTTTGTATTTTTAGTTTAAATGTAATGTTTTATTTTCAAAAGCTCTTGTAATTTCCTTTTATCTAGTTTTGTAATCTGTTTTTAAGTATTAATAAAATCCTCAGTTTAGTTTCATAAAGTGTTTTCGCTTATAAGTTTTTTTTAAATATCTTAAATGCTTTTGGTACTGTTTCATAAGCTTGTCATAAGCTCATCTTAATCTCTCTCAAGTCTCTAAGCTTGTGATCGAGCTCAATTGTTCCTTTATTCTACTTAAACCTCAAAATAAGCTTAAGTACCTTTGCTTATTGAATTTTGAGCTTATGGAAGGGAAGCTAGAAATGGAAGAGCTTCCAAGGACTTTTACTAGCTTATCATTGATAAGCTAGAGCTGTTGATAAGCTATTTGAGCATTTCTGCCTTTGTTTTGCTAAGGCAATTGGTTAGTTTCTATTTCCTTACTCATTTTAAAAGTCCTAGTTTAGATCTGCTTGTTTGCTTATCAATTGCTTAATCTGCTTATTAGCTTGCTTATTTGTGCTTAATGTCATCTTATGTTCTTATTAGTTTCATTTGATAATTTATTTTTAGTCTATGTAGCTTAGATTTTAGTTTTTCTCATTTTATCTTATAAATCATAAAAAAATTTTAGCTTAGTTCTTAGATCTGTGTTTCTTGTTTATTAGCTTATTAATATAAGCTCATCAGGTTAGACATAAGCTAATTGCTATCTGGTATTAAGGTTTTATTAACTAAAATTTAAAATTTTAAGCTTAAATGAAATCTGTCAATGTTAAAGGAGTGTTTGGTTTAGTGCAGTTTGACATCAAGAAGTCAATGTGAATTGGTGTTTATACTTTGGACAGCTTTGATTTCATTATTAAATAAGTTTTGAAATGGTTTGTAGGATTAGTTTGAGCTTAAACACATTTTGAGGCTTAATTTCTTAGTCTTAGCACCAGGGGAAATTTCTAAGTTTAGCTAGTATAGAGTTTTTTGGATCCAAGCTTTCTTAAGCTTGGAATTTGTTTATTTTGTGTTTATACACACCTAAGTGGTGTGTCTAGTGTAGGATTGACCTTTAAGGTTTCCTGCATATTGGATTTGCCATTTCACCAAGTGCATCAGTAGTTAGAACTGCTGTCAAGGACTGTAGTCCATTTGGATTAGGATTTTAGGTAGCTTGAATAGTTTTTAGTTTTCAAAACTCAGTAGAGCTTTAGTTAACATAAAGGATTAGTTAGATTAAAACTTGTTTTTAGATTTCTAGCTTATTTACTAGGGTGCATTTGCTTTTAAAGTTCATCAAAAATTTTAAAAAACCAAAAACAGTAGCTGTTAGAACTTAGTTTTTAAATCTAGATTTTTAGCTTATAGGATTAGATTTTATGCATTAGATTTATAGCTTATAAGTTGGTAGTTAAGTTTTCAAAAGCTCAAATTCTGTCATAGCTTATTGAGCATTTTAGCTTAATTGGTTTTTGATTTTTAAGTACTTTTTCCTGAGTTTGCTGATTTAATCAATAGATTTAGAGGTCTTAAAGTGTTTTCAGTTAAGGTAGCTTATTAAAATTAGCTTCTATATATCATAAGCTTTTCAAACAGCTGGATTAATGAAAATGGTCTTAAATTGAATTGTGTGCAAGCAAATAAGTGAAATTTAGCTTTTTAACTCTCAAAAGCTTTGTTTCTGTAAACAGCCTATTTCACAAGCTCCTTTTAATAAGCTCTTTTTGTTTTTAACTCTTTTAAAAAGCATTTTCTTATAGCATTTAAGCTATTCTTTTAGAAAAGTCAAGTTGCAGTTACTAAGGTGCTTATTTGCTAGCTTATTTTTAAGCTCAAAGTGTCCTTAAGGACTGTTTGGGAATTGATTTTAAGATTAGGCTTAGTTAGTTTTCTAGCTTATTTAGTTGCTTATTTTTAGTTCTATTTAGCTCATTAGCTTAGGTTTAGCTTATTCTAGCTTATTTAGTCTTAAATTTTAGCTTATTAAGGTTTCTAGCTTATTTAGTTTAAGAAAAACCAAAAAAAAGTAGCTAAGTACTTTCTGTCGTATTATAAGCTGTTTAACAGCTTATTTAGTGCTTTTCACAAAAAGTTTCTTTTATTAAAAATGCTTATTTTCAAGTGCTTAACAACTTTTGTTCTTTAAGTTTTTTTTAAAAAAAAAGGGAAGTGGAAATCGGGGGTGAGCAAGGCTCGAACCCCCGACCTCAACACCTCAACCCTTTATAACACTACTCACACTCCACTACATACCGCTGCGCCCTTGGGTCTTTTTCGTTATTACCTTGCTTTATTAAATCTTTATACACGTTTTGGCCCAATAAGCCTTATAAGCTGTTCCAGCTTATTTCGTGGCTTATTTAATAAGCTGTGAT
The DNA here is from genome assembly GCA_026074375.1 of Tanacetum coccineum. NCBI lineage: Eukaryota > Viridiplantae > Streptophyta > Magnoliopsida > Asterales > Asteraceae > Tanacetum > Tanacetum coccineum. The sequence goes on from BQNB010173106.1 coordinate 6,837, forward strand.
CTCGAGCTTATTTTTCCTAGGTTTTAATTAGTATAAGCTAATTTTTGTAATTTTTCTAGAATTTTTATAGTTAATTTAGTATTTTTAAACATTTATTTTCATTAAAAACTTTAAAAAATCATAAAAAATAGAAAAATAATCAAAAAAATAAAAATCTTTTTTAGAAAATTTTCTTTTATCATTTAGAACGTAGGAAAATTAGTTTGACTCTCGTAGGTTTATTTTTGAGCATTTTAGCTTTTAGGGCTCGGTTTTCGATTCCCGTTATTCGTTTTTTGTGATTTCTTTCAAATTTTATCGTTAAGTTTTCAAATTTTGCAAATCCCTTTATTTTTACTCATAGAATTAGATTATTAATTCAAATTCTAGGTTAAGGTGCTAATTAGGGTTTATTTTGTCATTTCCGTTTTTCGTCCGCGTGTTTAGTTATTTTACTTGCATTTAATTGTTTTGTTGGTTTTTAGTGCATAGAAAATCAATCAAAAAGTTGGAAATACAATTCATAACATTGTCCAAACTGAATCGAGGGGTATCAATGCACATTTCTTTGAGATACGACCCGGTTAATCACTTCCGGTTTAACGTTATTATATATATATTTTTGTGTTTTAAATTGCACTTAATCTTTGTCCTCACTCGCCGCATTATTTGTAAATTTATTATAAATACTTTGATATTTATATATAGTAAAATTGCTTGCAATCAGTCTCATAAAAAAATATTACCGGCGTAACCGGTAAGTTTTCGGCCCATGGAACATATTCTAAATATAATCAGATTTAATATTCATATCTCATGTGCCAATGTTATTTTTAACTTGGAAAACTGAAAAAGTATCATGTTTTTCATAAGCTAAACTTAGCAAAAACGACCACTTTATCACGTTTTCACAACTCGGACTCTAAAGCAATTTGATGTAAAACTACATTTCGGACAACTTTTTAGTTTTGCCCGAGACCCAATAAACAAAGAAGATGACAAAAAAATACCCTCGCAAGATTTTAGAAACCGCACACAACGCGTACCGACACGAAAATAATTAAATTATATTTAATTATCGCATTTTATTAAATAAAAATATTTAATAAAATATTAAGGATTTTATTCAAAAGCGTTTGTTGATAACGCGAATATTCGAGTTAAAATTTATTTTTCGGACAAGGCGTAACCGGGTTCCCAAATAAATAACAAATATTTTTATAAATGTTATAAAAATATTTATGAAATACTATCAAGTAAATACTCATTTTTATCAGAAAAATGATTTGAAACGCAATGGCGCAAGTTTCGTATTTTAAATAATCTGTTAAATGGCCTAAACGAGTCTCGAACTGTTATATTACCAAAGTTACACTTTTGGTCCCTGAGGAAACATTTACAAATTAACCCTCATCTTTTTGTGACTTGTCACATTTGTTTTATAACTTTTATATATAAATATATATATAAAAGTTATATACGTTTTTTTTCATTTCATAAAATTTATACACACACACACACATACACCTCTCCCTCTTCTCTCCCATTTTCCGGCCACCGCCGCCCCCACCTCCGACCACTTTTCCGGCCACCGTCGCCGCCGCCGGCCGCCACCCCAAAAATATATAAAAATGTAGATCTACCTCCGATCTATCCGATCTACTACCCCACTCGCCGCCACGCGCTACCTCCACACCACCCCTCGTACCACCGCTGCCACACCCACCACAGCCGCCGCCATCATCAACTCGTCGCCACCATCATCGTCATCATCATCACCTCACCACCTCCAACCGCCACCCACAAGGGTGCGTGTGGTTTCTCAGCCACACCACTAGGGTGCGTGTGGTTTATTTAAGCACCAAAAGGGTGCGTTGGTTTTGGTTCTCAACCCACTAGGGTGCGTGTGGGTGGCAGCCACCACCAAGGGTGCGTTTGGCAGCCACCACACCACCAAGGGTGTTTGTTTTGTGGTTTATAGCACCGAACAGGGTGCGTTTGGTTGTGCAGTTTCACGAACAGGGTGCGTTTGGTTGATGTAGAAAACAACAAGGGTGCGTTGGGTTTATGAGTATGCACAACATAGGGCGCGTTTGGCTGTAACAGCAGCGAGTAGGGTGCGTTTGGTTGTTAAAACGCAACAAGGGTGCATTTGGTTCTCATATCCGCACCAAGGGTGCGTTTGGTTATTAAAATAGCACCAGGGGTGCGTTTGGTTGTTAAAACGCAGCAAGGGTGCGTTTGGATCTGGGTTTTGTAGCGAGTAGGGTGCGTTTGGTTGTTAAAACGCAGTAAGGGTGCGTTGGATATAGGTTTAGCACGAATAGGGTGCGTTTGGTTTAGTAGAAAAACAACTAGGGCGCGTTTGGTTGATATAGAAATACATAAGGGTGCGTTTGGGATAGCAGGAAACACCCAAGGGGTGTGTTTGGGTTAACAGAAATACATATGGGTGCGTTTGGTTGGCTGTAAAGCACCAAAGGGTGCGTTTGGTTGGCTGTTTAACAGCGAGGAGTGCGTTTGGGTTAACTGGAACACCATAAGGGTGCGTTTGGGTGAGCAGGAAAACCATTAGGGTGCGTTTGGTTAATATAAATCGATTAATAAAATTAATAAGATTATATATATATATATATATATATATATATATATATATATATATATATATATATATATATATATATATATATATATATATATATATATATATATATATATATAACCGAATCTAATGGTGGTTTAAATTGGTTAAATAAATGTGCTATTTAATAATTTGTCTAGTTAGATATAAATTGAAATGTGGATATTTTGCAACACGGGTTGTTTGGAAAGTGGAAAACATTAGATTTTATAAATATGGGAAACGTCGTATAAACGAATAGTTTATGCCGAAATTTATAAAAAGTTCTATACTTAATAAATTTCATTATAATTTTTATTATCTTAGAAAAACCGATAAAAGACGAAGTTATATAGTCTTAAGATTGTTGATTTGTAATTATACAATAACCGGATGAACAAACGGGAACTATACTTTTATAGATAGGACAACTATTTTAACTAAAACCCGTCAAGGAAACAATATACTAAATTATAAAATATTATTTTATAATTCCCGACTAGATGATAAAGTCATAACTTTTGTAAAAGCTTTGAAAACATCGTTTACATAATTCTCAACTATAAAACGTGCGTTACTTTTATAACAAGGATTCTTTATTGTCTTATATGGTGATTTCCGAAAACGTGTCGAATTATTTTGTTTCAATTATTTTTCTCACGTTCTTTATATAATACTTGCAAGGTATTATATACCTCGATTATTTATTAAATTGGTTTCTTTGTTATATAATTCACGGTATGAGTTATATAATTGTTTATTTTTCATATGTAATATATACGGAATATATTACACACTTTGCGTTTATCTTTCGATTTATTTTATTTAACCAACCACCAAACTATTACAACTTGGAAATCTAAATCTTTATCAACGTGTCGCGTTGATGTAACCATCCATCGGAAAACCCAAATACATTATCCTAGGCTAGTGGGTCTTAGCCGTTAAGATAAACCGCAACTTCTTGATCGAGCCGTTCCGGTTTTCCGTTTGTGTTGTGCTTAATATGTGCAGTTCTGCCAATCGTTCTACAACATCAATGTGAGTTTATAGCCCCATGTTTTACTGGTTTTACATATATTTTTGGGGTGAGAACATGCTTGTTTACAAATGCATTTACATGGTTGATTTCCTGTTTGGTTTACATACTCATTTATATATCTCGCGAGGAGATACAATACTTGGTTTAATTTTTGAACGTAAACACATACTATACTTTTATGATTACGGATTAGCTTAGGTTGCATGAACTGTAAATCACTTGGAGGGTGAGCGCGAATGTTATGAAATAGATCTATTCGGGATTGACAATCCCCGTTCGGGTGATTAGCTATCACTGGGCAAACGAACGTTATAACATGTCGGAACACGATTGGTTGAGTCTTCAGGGCCAACAATTACATACACATGAATATTTTTAGAAATGCCCGGGTGTTCTTGGAGGGGACACCTATGATGGGTACATATTATTTTCATTAATGCCCGGGTGTTCTTGGAGGGAACACCTACGATGGGTACACTCTTACTGTGCCTTGAATAAAGTGGCATACATACAAGTCTACGTCGCAGTTTCATGAACTTAGAGTAATTGTAATCATTGTTTTATACACACAGGAATATTTACGTTGCCTTGAATAAAGTGGCAATACATACTTTGATCAGTGGTGGTCTAACTATACATACGTTTTTTAGACTATTTGGGAATTGAAATGGTCATGCATAATTTATAACTCTTTGAATTATGACGTTCTTGCATACATTTTGGGGAACATACAAGGTTTGAAACGGTCATACATACTTTACAGAACTTTGGTTCAACATTTGTATTTACAAAAACCTATGAACTCACCAACTTTAATGTTGACACTTTTAAGCATGTTTTTCTCAGGTGAATTAGATGCTTGGCCTACTTGATGTGCACTGGAGTCTAAAATTGACAAGATTTCATTTATGGATTTCTACTTATATTCAGATGATCAAATCTCGTTGGGTTGTTTTCAAGCTTTTCATTGTGATGCAATTATGGGACAAATGTTATATCAATTTCAAGGAAATCAACGAGATTACTTTTCAAACGACACATTTAGAGGTCGTTCTCTTGTATCTAGCACTGTGTATTATGAAGTAACGCCCCCGGACACATTTCCGTTGCGACATAATTTTGGGGGTGTTACAGAAAATATTCCATGCATCTTTCTTTTGCTTTTGACATCTTGTATTTGTTTACTTGTACATCTTTTGTTGCATAATCCAAGCTGCTTTCTTTTATTGATTTGCTGGATGCAGTCTCTGAATTAGTGTCTTCTTTCTCAGAACAAGTATTTTGTATGACAACTAAATCAACTTTCAATGAATCAACATTTAATGCTTGGATTAGATTTGAATGAGCATCTTGTGTCTACATCAACTTCTTTTGTTTCAACAATTATGGAGTCCGTTGTTGATGAAGAATTATCTCAAGCATGCATTTCCTAATGGAATCCATGTTACAAATCATTGCATCTTTGAAGGATTGAGCATCAAATCTTGTATATTTCTGAATACGCTCTTTGAATTCTGAATTGAAAGCATTTACAAACGTTGTTATGAGTTTTGTCAAAATTGTCTTGCAATCAGTCTGAGAAATTATTTCTTTGGTAAGATGTTGTTCTAGTAAATCTAAGTCTTGAGAGAAAGTTCTTTTGAAGATAGGCTTGGTACTAAAATCTTGTAAAGTTTCTGAGAGAAACTTGAAATGTGACTTGACTTCTCTAAGACTGTTCATGCATCTACTTCTTGAAAGTTGTGTCTTCTCTTGAACTTTAGAAGTTGAACACGAAGAAACTGTGTCATTGTGAAGAACACTTGATGTTTGAGTTGGCAAATTGGTATTGGTATTTGACATTTTGATGTTGTGAATGGATATCGGATCTTAAGTTTTATGAAGTGATTGAGTTGTGGTTTGTAATGGAATTCAAGTTCACGGGATTTTACAAGTCTTGATTAAACCGAGAAATAAATGATTCTTTCGCGGGATTTTACTAAATCAAGAAGAGACCGTGAAAATTGGATTTGTTTAAGTCTTTGAAAAGTTAAGTGTATAAATCGCCTAAGGTAATGGTATAAATCGCTGAATTTAAGTCACGTATAAATCGCCATACCAGAGACGTATAAATCGCCGTACCAGAGACGTATAAATCGTCGTATAAGAGACGTATAAATCGCCGTACCATAGACGTATAAATCGCCGTTTTCAAATGGTATAAATCGCCGTACCAAAGACGTATAAATCGCCGTACCAAAGACGTATAAATTGCCGTACCAAAGACGTATAAATCGTCGTACCAAAGACGTATAAATCTATGTACCAGAGACGTATAAATCGCCGTTTTCAAATGGTATAAATCGCCGTCTTCATATAGTATGAATCTCCGTCTTCAATTGGTATAAATCGCCATCTTCATATGGTAAAAATCGCCATCTTCAATTGGTATAAATCGCCGTCTTCAATTGGTATAAACAGCTGTCTTCATATGGTATAAATCGCCGTCTTCAATTTTTATAAACCACTAGATTCAAAAACACGTATAAACAGCCGTCTTTAAGCGTATAAACAGCCGTCTTTAAATTTTACGGAAAAACAACTTTTGAATCACTTAAAAAACACACTTTTTGACGTTTTCACTTGATTTTTCTTGTACAACCTACTATCCTAAGCCTAGTAGAAGCATAAAAATGCAAACTTTGAGGTTTTTAACACAAAAAATTTCCAGATCAAGATTCTTGGTACAAGATATTTAGAACAAAAAAAACAAGAAAAACGCACAAAACAATCACCAAAAACCCCTTGGCTCTTGATACCACATGTTATCCCAAATAACTAAGATCCAAACACAACTAATAAGCTATACCAATAAGCCTACACAAATCAAATAAGCTAGAAAAGAGAATAAAGTTTAGAGAGAGAAACTAGAGAGAG